>JAVJIF010003815.1:0-176858 GCA_038442645.1 Agave tequilana
GAAACTTTTGGCCTTTTAGGATTGATGATACATTCTCATTCCTTAATTAACTTTTTTCGTGGAATATCCATTAAGACCCCTATTTTGTTTACTTTTAAACAGAGTGGGTCCTTGGTGAACATGTTTATTGATTCCACAATGACGTCCTTGATATTGCACCATGGGAACTTATTGCATGATTTTACTGTTTTCTTCTCAGAAGGCTCTTTTGATGCTCATCTTTCTCTTCTAAGTATGGTAAATTTGCTTTTGTTTCTTTCTTCCACAGGTGATTGCGAATAGAGCAGCTGAGATTCTTGGCCATAAACGTGGTGAAAAGGTTGTGCACCCCAACGACCATGTGAACCGGGCTCAATCTTCAAATGATACATTTCAACAGTAAGCTTTCAGCCTTTCATTTTTCTGTTTAGACATCTATTTTAAAGGATCTTTAGATTCTTCAGGATACTGAATAGTGAATCTATTAGTTCTAGACCTAATGGGATGTAAAATGAATTTTGCATGTGGGTACATTATTCTTTAGGAGTCTAATGCTGAGAGATTATATAGCTTGTTTTTTTTTTTTTTTTTTTCTTTCAATTATCTGTATCATTGTTTTGTCATATGTGATTACACCTGATTGCCTTTGCAGTCTTGAGAACTGCAGTTGCTTTTAAGTTGTAGTTCCGTGTTTTGTGATCTGTAGTTTGCTGTAATTGTATTCGAAACTTAGATCCAGTCTGACTGGGTTTTTCTTTTTTTCTTCTTCTTTTTTTTAATGGTAAACTGTGATTATCCTCAGTTTGGTCTCCAATAACTGCAATTATGATGACTCCCAACAGGAACCTTTTTGCAGTTAGTGACTTTACTGAGGAAAACTGGAGTTAAGAAAACTTGCTTCAAATCCAAATAGGCAATTTACAGCACAATCATAGACGTCATTCAGCAGCTTTATGTGATCCTTGTTAAGTTTTGCTACATCCTTGTCAATCAGTTTCTATTGTTGGCTAACAAACTGTGCCATATTCTAAATAATTATCGCCTTCATTTTCGTGCTTTAAGCCTTATCCTATAAAACGGAGTTGCTATGGAAGAAAGATTCTAGACCGAGAAGGTTCCATGGAAAAACTGACCAAATTTTGGCAAGATAGGCTTTTTCATGAGGCCACGAAAGCCAATATCATATATCATTAGATAAGCTGATTGTATTATGCTGGCAATTAGATTTGGTTTTCTGCCTGCATTATCCTATTTTCTTTTCATGGATTACGAGCAATCTGCTAGAGTATTTTTGTATGTGCATGCTAACATGTGGTTTGGTGGCCATTTCAGGTTATGCACATTGCTGCAGCTGTAGAAATTAATTCAAGTTTCATTCCAACTTGAAACAGTTGCACAGTTCTCTGCACGAGAAGGTTAAAACTTTTGTGTCTTTTCCCTCTAGATACTTGTGATGGAAACACTTTTTTCTGCATAGTGTTTCACTTTACAATGCTGGTTAAAGTGAATGCACTTTTCTTAGAGAAGTGTCAACTTGTTAGTTTAGTTTAGCCTCATTGGTTGCAAGTGGATAACATAATTGTAACTATGTATATATCTCTGAAATTTTAAGTTGTTGTGATGTTTTTTTTCCCAGTTAAAATAAGACTAGTTCTGATTGTCAGCTGAATTGGTCACTGTAATTTTAAAACCCCTATCATTTAGAGGTCTCTCTGTAACCTTGGTTGCATATATTCATATACGGTACCCTTCTTGCTGTTTTAAAACCTCACCTCAATCTTCTTCTCAATCTGCGTCTTGTGTGCCTCACCCTATCCCAATCAGTTGCATTGTGATACACACTACTCTAGTTCTTGTGTTATAAAATATTTTTATGATATTATTTACCACATGCTCCATGATCGGCATGTCCTTAAATTGTCTACCTCGATTTTTCTTCCATGTCTTTTTTTGTGGGTGTAATCTACAACTACAAGTTTCCATCTGCCGTCTTAACTTTGAGAGGAAGCCACATCCCAAGAGCATGTGGAGAGTGCCATTTTCATATTGTCAAGGTTATGATAGCTGCTGCAGACACATGATCTGCTTTGCAGTTATTGTTGCAGCCTATTTTCAACATATCTGAACTGTTTTTTTGTTAAATTTGCTTTTTCCAGTCTGTTGAGTTCAAAGATATTATCAAGATTGGCGGACACATACTCAGGATGCAACTCCATTAACGCTTGGACAGGAGTTCAGTGGGTATACTACACAGGTATCATATGCTGCTTAGACTCTAGGAATTGAGGTTTTATGTATTTGACATATATGGGGGTCATGATCTGTGACTTTGATGATGCATGGCTCCTTGGCTAACAAATTTATTGTTGTAGGTAAAATATGGGATTGCACGAGTTAGTATACTTTACCTCACATGTATCAGGTGGTTTCATTAACATGTCCATCAATGTGAAATTGATCTTTGATAGCAAGTTATTTCTAATTGAAATTATTTTATGAGCAGCTTGCACAAGGTGGTACTGCAGTTGGAACTGGATTGAACTCAAAGAAAGGGTGGGTATTGTATTCAAGGACTTTTCATTTGTGTCTTGTTATTATACATTTTTTGGTTCACCTCTCTATTTGATGCATCTCTCACGCAATGCCTAATTTTCTTATATTGAACCTTATGATGCTAATTCATATTATACTGCTATGTTATGAAAGCTTCCTTTCCTGTTTATCCTGCCTGAAGTTCACTAAAGCTATATAGCTAAGTAAACTATTTCCAGTTGTTATCATCTTTGTGCTTCACGACGACTTCCCGTGAATCCCACCTCTGCAATGTTCTTTTTTAAATGAAAGCCCAAAATCTAATAAGCTTAGTTTATAAACTTATCTTTTGGTTTTATTTCAAGAAACTTATCGCGGTGCAGGATTTTGCCTTTGTCAGATATGGGCAAAGAATGATTCATGAGGTAGCCCTAATATTTTGGGCAAGAGTTGATGTTTTATGGTATATGCATTTTTGGCATCATCATCGTACATTTTACCCATTAAAATGGGTTTGATTATGGAGCACAAACTCTAAACTGACATGGCCCAGAGTTTGCCAATGCTAATCTATTTTATAGAGTATGGTATGCTCCTTCGTTTTCCTGCTTGTGCACACCTGCTATTATATGTCTGCATCCCCGATCAATACAGTACCTTTCAAACTATACTTCCTTTTGGTATTTGAATTGAATAGGAAGTATAGAAACTTGTAGAGATGAAAGAGCATTATAAAAGAAATGAAAAGAAAGAGAGAAAAGGAGGCAAAGAAGGTAAAAAAGGCAGAATGTTACTCTTATTTAGCTAGTACGACCCCTAATAATCAATATAAGCTATCAGTCAACTGCTACCTCGATCTGTTCGTTAAACTCCTGCTCCGCAGTTAAAGACAGGGCAAACTACCAAAGAAAGGATGGAACACATTCCTGCTCCATAGTATCTCATCATCTAATTTGATAGATTTTTGCCAACATTCGTATCAGAGTCAGTAAGTGTCACATTTTTCTTTTTTGCCCGAATTATATCTATGGTCATGCAACAAGCTCACATGCCTTTGAGCAACCCTAATATTCTTGTAGACTAAAAGTCTCTGTAGCTATTGTCTTTGTAATCTGTTTTCTTTTTTTTCTGTAGTGGACCATCTACTATGTAATTGTTCTTTGCATGTTTTTACCCCACCACATAAACAACTAAATTTTACTTGTTTATCCTAGTTTCCTGCATAGAGAAGTGTTTGGTTTAATTTTCTTTTTTTTTTTTTGCCCTTAAGAAGGCCAGTCATTTTTTATTGCCTGTGTGATTTGTTTGATTCTTTTAACTATTTTTGGCATTGCATCATCAATGTAATGTTGTTTTGGCATCAATTTTTTAACCTTATGTGAACCATCACATTAAACACACTAAATATTACTTATTTATCCTAAAGTCTCTGCATGGTGCTTAGATAAAAATAGTCCAACTCTAGTCATGCTTTAATTAATTTCTTCATTCTGCTCGAAGAAGGTCAATATTTTTTTGTTTCATTACATTGGGTCTAACCTAATTTGCCCCTTCCATAATCCTTTTTCTCTTAAGGATCATCACGGTGGTTTATTTTTCTGAAGATTCTACAACACCATCATTATGAATTTTGATGAAATTTATCTTTATCACTTGCTCACAATTTTTTGCATTGTAAATTCTTTACTCTTTTTCATGTGTTTGCTACCATCATTTGGTACTAATTCTTAATGCTACATGTAATATTAATGTGTTCATGATTGCATGTCATTTCAGATTTGATGTCAAGATTGCTGCTGCAGTAGCTGAGGAAACTGGCCTACCATTTGTCACTGCAGAAAACAAATTTGAAGCATTAGTTAGTATTTCTCCTCGCACCAATACTCTTTTGTTTCTTCTTACCAAGGGCATGATCAATGAATTATTTCTCCATTGTTGACCTTCTCATTGTGGACTATAGAATCTTGAGTGACATTTCTATGGAATAAATGCTGAAAATATGCTATATTTGCCTTTCTACTGTAGGCCAAAATATTCTATGTTATATAATAGGGTACGAATCTAGAGTTAAAGGAGGTTCTAGACTCGTGGACCTTCAGAAATTTCAACTACTTTTAGGTTCAGATCCAGACTTTTGGGAATTTGGCTTAAATTTAATGAGGCTAATTTTCTTGGGTATACAAATGATCTATGGAGTTAGGACTCCGACAATGTATTTCAGGGTTAAACGGCATATTATGAAAAGAAGAAGCAAACTAGACGCCTTCACAAACAAATCTTTACCATTGTCTGTTCTTTGCATTCCTTTTTAGCTTCATAAGCTCACAATTGGTCCTTATTTGGGACCCTACCTAAGCGTTTGCTCCAGGGCATGTATGACCTGTTCCAATTAGCCTAAATGGTGTCCACCTTAAAAATAATGTTCACTAATGTATTTTTTTTCCTTTTTGCCATGAAACGAATTTTGACATCCCCTTTTTATATTTTGACAAGCTTACAGTTAGATCCTTTCGTGGGCTTGAAAGCCTTTCCTTTAGGGCATGCAGTCAAGATGAAGCTTCCATGTTCCAATTAGCTTTATGGTGTTGGTCCCGTTATGATGATCTCCTCTCCTAGGCGTGTATATTTGTTGCTCCTCTCATTGTGTCCTTTAAATAGCAGAGTAATTTGATTACATACTCGATCCTTTGATTCCTAGGTGGTGTTGGCTTTGTGGTTAACACTTGACACCCCCTTAATGTACATTGAGCTGGACCCAACCCCCCAGCCCCCCCCCCCCCCCCCCCCCCCCCCCCCTGTCAATAATACTCACCTTCTCATATGAAAAAGATTGTTTTACTTTGGAAAATCGAATTGCCTGTTGACTTTTAGTCTCTTCTAAATTTGCATTTAGTCTCCTCAAATAAAATGAAAGATCTCTTATAAAATTTGCATTTGGTCCCCACCATCTTCATATGAAGATGGCTCAGCTCATCCCACTACAGCAGATGTGAAGGAGTTCATGCCAACGCACACACAACCTACCTACCAACAAAGAAAAAGAAAGAACTTTATTGTTTTTTGTTTAAATTTTTAGCTGAATATTTCTTAAATTTTTCTTCTTTTAAATCAAGGGTATTGGCAATAATGATGTATCTAATACATATAGTAAAACTGTATACTCTGGTATAAGCTGATACCATATGCATATTGTTCCTTCTATCAGGCAGCACATGATGCTTTTGTTGAGACTAGTGGAGCTTTAAATACAATTTCTGCTTCTCTGATGAAGATCGCAAATGACATAAGACTTCTTGGAAGGTGCACAATTTTATCTGATTCTGTTTTTTTATATGCCTGTGTACATAGTTTATGTTTTGTCTTATAAAGATAATATATATTCTTTTTCCTTTTCCAGTGGTCCTCGTTGTGGACTTGGAGAGCTTATACTGCCTGAAAATGAGCCTGGCAGCAGTATCATGCCTGTATGCACCATTGCTTGCTCAATACCATGTTCATATAAATATTTTCAACTGCTTATTTATGATTTAGATGTAGATACCATTTTGTTGAGGACAGGATTATATGATTTCATTCTGCGAACCTACTTTCTATATTATGCATGACACAATTGTTTTTATTTCAGGGGAAGGTTAATCCTACACAATGTGAGGCTCTCACCATGGTTTGTGCTCATACTATAATTTCTACTCTCGTCATGACATATTCTGAATGGATCCATTTTTCCAAGTGCTCTACTTTCCAAGAAATTTATTCAGAATTTATGTCAATGCCTCAAGTAATAATCAAGCTCTTATGCTTGAGTATGTGTCAGAGGCATGCTTAACATCAATCAAAGTAAACTAGCGAAGTTTCTGCCATAGGCATGTTAATGTAATGTGCATGACACAATTGTATTAGTGGCCATATCAAACTTTTGCACATCTTCAAATGAAATGGTTACAGAGAACTTACTAGGCAAGTTTATTTATTTACTTGTGGACTTTTAGACAATTTCTCGAGATCATGGGACAGCCATAGAGTCACCTATGGTTTGTGGTCTTTTGAATTTCTTTAGAAATTTAGGTTTAGCATTGTCTTTCAATAATTGCTTTCCGCTTTCCACCTTTTGAATATTAAGAAAAATAAAATGGTCTAAAACACACTTTAACTGATCATGTTGTTTCACAGCATGATGATGAATGCATCATGCTTGAGGCGTGACAAGTTACTTCAGAAAAGATGTTTTTTCATTCAGATCTGAGAATCAGATCGTAGATAGCAATGATGGGTATATGGTTCTATTGCTAAGAGCTGAAGTTTGCTTGAAACTCTTGCCAAAGCTTAGTTTGATTGTGGTGTAAGGGTGTTAATATGCAGATTGTTATACGGCCTAACATCAGCTAATCATGTAAAAGCAAAACCAAGACGTAAACAAAAGAAAAAAGACAGAAAAAGGAGCGGCAGATATATTTAAGTATGCATAATTTGTATTCTTATTTCCTTCTACATGGCAAAAGGCCTTGCAAAGGGCGATCAATCAATAGATGTTCCTTATGGGAACATCTAAGCAACATAATAATTTGTATCAGCCTCAAAGTGATGCAAGGCCATTGGCGGTTTTTCTTGGTCACCAGGCTTGGTACATCATTTGCAAGGCACTCCAAAAATTCGATGAAAGAGATGGAGCACTGGTTTCTTTACTAAAGTTTCACATGAAACTAGAGGAGTGGATCATTCAGGAAACAAATAAATCAAAGTGTATAAATAGATTGGTTCTCTAGAAATCCTGTAAGGCCCTCAATAGGGGATAAGATAGGTGTTGCACAAATAGATAAGCTGGGTGGTACATGGCGGGAGAAATAAGCATTCGAGGAGGAACTGCAAGAGAAAGACGATTGGAGAGTGGTTTCTTGAATGTTTCGGTAATCAAATAGATTATGGGTGGCACGTGGCGGGAAAAATATAGCATTAGATGGAGGAGCTGAAAGGAAAGAGTGATTCAATAAACTGGTTGCTCGACGGGTGGGGTAATCAATGTCATTGGTATCACTAAAGACAGCAGCCTGCCCCAGACACTGTTGTAACCTGTAATTTATTTATTTATTATTTTTAAGAAAGTTCCATAGACTAACTTCATAAAGGAGGAGAATACTACAATGAGGGAGGGATGCACCCTTAAAGAAAAGGAGAAGGTCATATGAGACAAAGAAACCCTCATTGGATGAAAGAAGCGAAGCTCCTATTAAGGCAGAAGAATCTCCTGAAGGGGGGAATTGTTGCCAAACAATCCTAGTTCGTTTGCATGCACACACGGATCACAGTCGGGATCCATGAACCACTAGAGGCCTACCATTCTCTGTGAATTCAAGTTGTTAGGGCTGTGAATGGGTCGGATTCATGTAATGTCCAAATCTGAACCTGATTAGTAGATGCCTCACTCGGATCCAAATCCGACAAGAGGGTTAGGATCTGAATCCGATATGGACCCACAACAAAGACGAGTTTCGATTCGGATTTCATATATTTTTGTTTCTTTAATAATGAAATTGAAAGAGATTTGGATCTCTACCTGCCAAAAATTTCATTGTGTTGCATTTTGATCTACTATCATGGATTCATAATGATGCACCATGGCGCTATTCTTCATAGCGAGATACTTACTCTAATTGGTACCATGGTGAAGATTGAAGGAAAAAATTGGGGGGGGGGAAACACTTTATTCTTTTCTTTCACTTATATTAATGATTCTTTTTCCTTCCCAAAGCATTTACTTCCTTCAGTAGATGAAAAGCCGTGAGTTAATTTTGCAAGAATTTTTGTTGCTGGGCTTTAATTTGGTTTATTAGAAATTGGGTTTTAATTGAGTCTCAACATTCATTTTCACATGTCACTATATAGAAACGGGCTGGATTCCCGGTTTCAGATCTGGTACGAATTAAATCCGAATCCCGAAACTCACTCGGGTCTGGAAAACAAGATCCGAACCCGATCCAATAGATTTTGATTCAATTTTTAGATACGAACCTGAAAATGTTCTAAGGTTTCGGATCAGGTTAGCGGGCTCCGTTTACAGCCCTACAAGTCATGCAATAAGGCTGCAATACTTGACCTTCACATTTTTAATTCAAAAATTCCCTTGCTTGCAACAAATGAGAAGATTCGCACCCACGATGTGTCGTGCTGCATGAGCTAAGCTCACTTGGTGAAACCTGCAAATTAGAGTCTTTTTAATATACTCAAATGTTGACTAAATATTGTCTAAAAATGGGGCATGCATCCTTAGCTTGTATTCTAGTAAACTCAAGTGCAGTAGACCCACTTACTATTTTAGAAAAAAAGCAGTGATCCTGCATGTTTTGTCAAGGAAAATCTTTACTGATTTTCGTTTTCAAATCCTTTCACGACCAATCTTTAATGTTTTTTCCCCTCTGTAGATAAATTCTTAGTGTTTGTAATTCTTCAATGGACTTTCATTTGTAGCAGTGCCACTTCAATCAAGATGCATCTCTCCAATTTCTGTAGATTGTTCTTTGAACTTGTTAGCTCGCTCTTCTTTCTCTAATCAATCAGGACAAGATACAGTTAGTTACCAGTGTGGATGTTCTCTCTTTTGTGCCATTCACGAAATAAGCAACTTCTGCCATTCAGTTAGCCTGTTATATTAGCCTCTTCTTTCTCGACTTCTTGCAGTACTTGCAAAGTATTATAATTTTTTGGTCTGATGGCAGTTCCAAATATAATAAGGTAACCAGTATCTTGTCCATTTTGGCTTGTACTTAGATTAGAGATCATGTTATATTGTGTATCATCTTTTAGATGAACTTAAATGTTGTCCAAGAATTTAATTTATCTGTTCTTGTCTTTTCATCCTTTTAATTCATGCTGTTACTATTTCATCACATAACCATACTGTTCAAAGTGTCTTTATATAGCATGTTCTCAGATACCTTCTTCTTTACTGCTTGGAATATTAATCTGGTGGTCTTGTATATTGCAGGTGATGGGTAATCATGTTGCCATTACAGTTGGGGATCAAATGGCCATTTGTGAACTCAACGTGTTCAAGCCAATGATAGCTAGCGGCCTTTCTTCGTGTATGATGATGCAATTAGCAATTATAGTTAATCATAGATTGAGATTGGAAGCACCAGGTGATTTTAAATTTTTTTTTTTTTTTACAGTCTTTGAGATTACTCGGGGATGCATCCCTTTCATTTGAAAAGAACTGTGTGAGAGGAATTCAAGCAAACCATCGAAGAATCTCCAAATTGCTGCATGAGGCAAGTTTTTAAACACACTTAATTGACATTAACTTGTGGTATAAAATGTATACTAACAGTTACTTCCTTTTGCTTTAAAATCTGTTAACAGTCTCTGATGCTTGTGACATCTTTGAACCCTGTAAGTTAGTGTTTATAGTCATCATTTAAAGCAATTTGAAGCTGTTTTCACATCCTGTTATTACCTCAGAATGTTCTGACATGTATATGTATGGCCATCAATTGTTGAAACAGAAAATCGGGTATGATAAGGCCGCAGCTGTTGCTAAGAAAGCTCATAAAGAAGGGACAACCCTGAAGGTAAGAATAGTTCACAAGCGACGCCTAACTTTTTGGACATTGGATTATTGCTGTATGTGTACTTTATTACTTCTGTCTTCACTGTTACTTTTCATGAATAGAGCTATCTGCTTTCTAAAAGGCCAGTTGGTAGAGAGGGAACCTATCTTACTGCTCTCATAGCTAAGTTCATGTTTGATGCCCGAGCATGGACTTCCCACGAGGTCACACATCCTAGTACTGCTCCCTTTCGCGCACACTTAGCTGTGTTGCTGTGTTTTTCCCGTAAAAAATTGTAACGCCCCGATCCCGCGGGTACGGAGACGTTACTGCGACGTATATACGCAGGTCAGAAATACCCTCACGTATATACTCTAAGCATCAGTACATGCAAGAATCAGAGTACGAAAGCACGTGATACATTATACATTCGAACATATGAGTACAATTATAAAGTTATCACTAGATGTGACAAATATTATAAGAATATTATATCACCGATAAGCGCAAATGCGAGAATACAAAGAGATGTACAAGTATGAACAGTACAAAAGGCGCTCACCAGTTTACAGAAGGAAAACTCGAGAGACGTGCAGGGGGGCCTGGAAGGATAGACTTCAGACGGTCTGCTGGAGATCCACGCTACCGTTGCCCTCTTAGGTCAGCAACTGAGAGAATCCACAAGCTCCAAGCTTCAGGATCTGGACATGAGGATTCAGGGGAGTCAGAACTCCTCAGCGAGTGGTGATGCGAATGCAGATGCGTGTAAAGATAAGCACACGCGTATCGATAAATCCGAATCATAAACATGCATTGAAAACTGTGTCATGAGCACAAGCATGCAGGGGCAAGTAGATATATAGCAAGTGATATCAAGTAGGGAATACTCATGGTATAATAAGATAAGAGTAGGAGACTGGTGGAATAGAACACAAGTGGTTAAAACAAGATGTGAGCAAGATAATATAGTAATGATCATAAACCGAAAATCCGATGTAAAATCCGATGAAAGCATTGACAAAGCATACAATGGATACATAGTTGACATCTTTTATTATTATTACTCGTTTGACCCATATATCTAGGTATGTGTCCTGGTGTACATCTCAAAACACATAAATCCATATATAAGTAAGTCGAGGTTGGCTATTGGAAGCTGATGAAGAACTGATAGCTCATACTTATAGCAGTTCCCGTCCGCCGGGATACAGCCATTGGGGGCCTGAAATCCCCCTAACACGCATCTTCTGGGGGCATAAAATCCCCTTAACATGAATCGTCGATTTAGTATTCCACTACTATAAGCAAGGTATCATACCGACATCCATCACTTCCTCCCATTCCCCATGTAAGTTGTCCTTTTTATAGCTTATTAAACATAATTATCAGATTACGAGAATGAGTAGGAACATAACTGGTCATAACAGGAGTACATAATAAGCATAACAGGAGTTCATAACAAGCATAACAGGAGTGCATAATAAGAGATCATGTACTATATTTCCGTAATGTGATAATCATGAGTAGAGAGTTAATCATAACTGGTGTCAGGTTTTAACATGACAATGACAAGTGTTCAGAGAGGTGACATGTAATAAGTCATGTTATAACGGGAGACAAGTGATATAACATGAGCCGGTGTCAAGTAGTAACATGTCGGGTGTCGGTGATAACATATCAGTTGTTAAGTGATATAGACATGTGTATGTCAAATGTTAACATAACAAGTATATACATAACAAGTGATAGAGTAATAGCTGAGTACAATCAAGCGGAGCTGAGCAGGCTTGAGGCACAGATAGCGAATAGTGTTTAGTCGCTAAAGCGCTTGGCGAGGTCACCGGGACGACTCGGCTTAAGTGCGAGTAGAAAATCCCGCAGCATTTTGTTTAGACGGATTTAACGAATAAAGTGCTGAGCGCTAAGCATGCCCACCAGGCAGAGCTGAGAGACCTGATGGTCTAAGCGCACTCCTCTTTCGAGGAAATGGGTGGAGCCCGGAGGCTAAAGTACGCTCGGGGTTTAGGCGCACTCTCGGTAGTTACCACAAACAAATAAGGGTACAAGCCTGAACCATTGGGTAGCCAGCCTGAGAATGGGCAGAACCCAGAGTCGGTACAAGAGTACCTGTGATGTTAGTACCACACGAATAAGCTATATTGTGATAATATTTATTCTACCGTAGAGTAGTGAAGCCTGAAGGCTGGGTAGAGAGCCCGGGACCAAAGTATGCTCGAGGTCTAAGCGCACTCTCGATAGCTACCACAAACCAATAAGGGTACATGCCTGGAATCATTGGGTAGCCAGCCTGAGAGTGGGCAGAAACCCAGAGTTTATACAAGGGTACCTGCACGAGTTGTTCTATCCTATTACAAGCATTACAGTATATCAGTCCGGTACAAGTTAAGACATGTCCACAAAATACTACACACCCACCAGTACAATCACACCGGACTGATACTAAATACAATACAATACCAATTCTAAAAGAAATTCAATTTCGCGAGAAAAGTCACTCGCCTAAAATACCACTTTTTAAAGCTTTGCGCGTTCGAGATCCCGGGAGAGGAAAAACACGAAACGAGTAAAGGAGAGGGGGGCTTGGCCTTGGGTGGCCGTCGGCTCTAGGGGTGGTGCGCCACCGTTGGTGGCCTAGGTAGTGGTCGGCCTCAAAGAGGAGGGAGAGAGGAAGGGAAAGGTGATGGCGTGGTGGTGGTGTTATTTGGTGAAGGAGATGGATTTTGATGGAGGAATGAAAGGAAAATGAAGGAGGTGATGGTGAAAGTGATGTTGGAGGTTGAAGTAGTGGTGGACGAGGTGGTGTTATGGTGATGAAAGCGATGGTGGTGATGGAGAAGTATAGATGAGATGGAGATGGAAAAGGGTGTAATAAAAGATGGTGGCGGTGACGTCGTTGGAATAGTCGCCAGAAAAGTCGTTGGAGTGGTCACTGGAGATGTTGCCGAAGAAAGGGGCTCGACCCCTAGCCAAGCATGGTGGCCGGCCTAGGTGTGGTGGTGGAGTGGTTTTGTGGTAGAGTTAAGTGGTGGTGGTAGTTTTGGAGGAGGTAAAGAAGATGGTGGGTTTTGATGGAGTTTTGGAGTTTGTGGTGGTTTAAATGGAGATGGAGGAGGAAGAAGTTGATGATAGGGAGTGGAGAAGTTGTAGTTGTTTTGATTGTGGTGGAGAAGAAGGAAGAGTTGATGGTGGTTAGGGTTTTGATGGAGATAAAATGAAAAGGGAAGGAGAAAAGGGTTTTATATTTTGGGATTGGAGTTAAAGGAGAAGAAAAGAATTAAAGGAAGGGGTTTTTTGTAAAAGGGAGAAGGTGAGGTGGCCTTGGCCGGCCATGTGATGGGAGAGGGTAATTGAGTGGTTTGGAGTTGATGGGAGAGGGTAATTGAGTGGTTCGGGATATTTTGAAAGAGAGATTTTGGTGAAAAGATTTAGAAGGTAATGAAAGAATGGAGAATGTTTTAGAATATGGTGGAAGGAAAAGAAAGGAAAGAAAAAGGAAAAAAGGAATTATTTGATTGGAAGAAAAATTGAAAATAATTAAAGTGACGGATTTCCCAGATTCGGTTACGGATGCGGAAATCTTTCGGAAAAATACCGGAATTGTCCGAAAATCAAGTATCTCGGAACGACCCGCAAAAATTCTCAAAAATCAAGATTATTATTCTAAGAATCATAGTGAAATCTGTTTTAATTTTTTTTTATGGTTTTCAAATTAAAAATTCTGAAATCGACCGCCCCGATATCGGTCGACACCAAATCTGGCTGAAATCTGATAAATCTGAAAATCCTTGAAAATGCATTAAGATAGTAAAAATTATTCTAAGAAAATATGTGAAAGCGGTTTCTTAAAATTTGACTATATTTGTAAATTAAAAATCTAGAAATAAACCAGCGGTATCGATTAATCTCGATTTTAGGGTTTTTTTTAAAAATATACAGAAAAAATCTGAAAAATTATGAAAAATCTAAAATATTGGAAAAAGTATTTGAAATTGAAATCAGTCAAATTGGCCTAGCGGAAAGACTAAATCAAACAATATACTAGGATCGGGTGCTCGGTCCAGAGTAGGGCACGAACCCGGTTCTTACAAAATAATCACATAAATAATCATAAAACAAAAACAAATATAGGAAGTAAATCAAAAAAATACGATAAAAAAAAAAATCTGAATACGCAACTAAGTACGTATTCTGGGAACCGGCTGTTACAAAAATGCTTGCTATGATCAACACTTGATATCATGAGAAACTATTATATACAACCTTTGTAGCATATATGTCATGTACTTAGAGTGTGACATCATGCAAACGGGGAGCAGTGCTAGGACAAGACGAAAGATTATAAACATGTCAAATGTGATTTGCATGTGAAAACCTGCTAAAACGTGTAACCAAGAATATAGGACAAGCCAGTTTTAACACAGGTACTTGCCTATATTGCTAGGATGCTTGTAGTTGTAGAGTGTGGTTGCGAAATGCGTGGAACTTTTGGCATGTCAAGCTTTAAGGTTGACAGCATAATTATTATAAATTGTCGGATATATTTATACTTGTATATACATATAAGTTTATCTGAATAACTAATGCAAATAAAAGTTTGATGTGATTCTTTCGAAATTATCATCTACCAAGAGATGGAGCAACAGTTCTCTGTAATATGTCTTAATGATTTTCACTCATAAAGCACATGTCATATTTTCATAATCTATGCACCAGATCCATATGAAAAAAAGTTAAAACCACCTGTCTCCTACCCTTGTCTCGTGTAAAAATTGTTTGTTATTATGTATGGCTAGTTGGTCTGTTTCTATTCAGTAATTTGAAAACAATATCTGACTTTTGAGATTTATTATGGGAATGAAGATTGCTTGAAGCATTATGCAAATACACTTACCCATGAAGCCATAAACATATTCAAGTGTCTGTAACCTTTTTTCTCTACCAATTTTTTACTTGCACATTCGAATAATCTTTAGTACCTAATTTGTAACTGACATTAATTGCCATGATTCTGAAATGACCTAAATCAATATTTTAGATGCTAAATGGCTCCGAAGATCTTAGAAAGCCTACAAAATAACAGCTTATGATGAGTTTTTCTGTCTTTTAATTTACTACTAGCTATGGAAACACTGATCTATGTGTTATTAAAGTTTATATTTCTGAAACTGCAAACAAATAACATTAGTAGCATGTTGACACATGGAATGCATTGTACTTGCAGTTTTACATGACCAGCTCAAATCTGAAATTTAGGGGAGAAGTCATTATTGATGAATGAAATTAGTTAAGGATTCTAGGGTGCCAATGGGGATTTCTTTCAGTCATTCAGGGTCAACTTTGTAAGGTTATGATTTGCTTACTTCTTTAGGTAGAGATTTGATAATTGCTTCACCAAGGACTGAAGCAGAACACTCTAATATGTATGTTTTGTGCGTGCCTAGTAATGGTTTTTCATTTCCTCTTTCTGTTTGTTTTATTTCGGAGTTCTGTCATTATCTTACATCAATAGCACTCTATTGTGAAATTTTTCTTCTGGTACTGTCTAAACCATACTGAGGCTTTGTGTTCTAATTGCTCGTGCTATAAATTTAGTACTACAGTTTGTCATTTAGAATCAAACATTTTGTTTTTGCAGGATGCTGCATTGAACCTTGGAGTCCTGTCTGAGAAAGAATTTGAAGAACTTGTTGTACCAGAGAAAATGGTTGGCCCCTCTGACTAATAAGCCATTTTTGAATTACATAGAGAAATTATTAAGGGGTAGCCAGTCACACCGCTTCTGTAGTCATAGCTGGACGTGCGGTATGGGCTGAGCGAGACAAACACCGAAGGTCAATAAGGCTTCATTTTTGTCTACATTTGTAATTACCATTGAATTTTGTGTGTCAAAACATTCTTTGGCTCAGAAAGGGCTACTCATATTGCTCACCTTTGGTTTTAATAAGAGGTGATTTGCCATTGTAACAGAAATGGTTTTCGCTATCACAAGATAAATTTATGTTATTCGACCTCAAGGGCATAATGTTTGAACTTCTTGCCGTCTTGGTTGTGCGTTCTAGTTGTACAAACACAATCACATTCTTTTCCAGTTTGAACTAGGAATTTTGCCATGATAACTGGCCTTGAGTATATAATTATTGACAGCAGATGCAGTATTTACGCTGCACGCTCATTCTGCTTAAACTTTTGTGGAGAGAAGGATGCTGCATCACATGGACAATCCTATGGTTACAAGCTGCACTTAGAATTTGTCAGCGGTTGCTAGCATTAGATAGGCTTGTGCCATTCTAAAAAGATTCGAGGCCGAATTTTTCCACTCAAATACAACTTTGTAACATTTGAATAGAAGATTCATTCTATTAAATTTGATTTATATTATTTCAAGTATGTATAAATTAAAAATCAAGTGTTTTAAATATTTTTTACTCATGCATCAAGTAAGGAAAAAATAGATGACCTAAATAGTAAGTTGGTTAGTTTAACGGTGTAAAATATTTGAAACCTAACAAAATTGGTTTGTAGGGTTTTTTAAATGTTTAGACTGGATCGAGAATTTGTATGTCTAAACACATAGTTCTAACCAACTCATTACTTTCGACCGTCCATTTTGTGCCGCTTGATGGATGAATAAAAAGTATTCAAAATATTTGAATTTTATTTTTAGTTGCTTTAAATAATATGGATCAATTTCAACGGAGTGAATCTTGTATTTGAAATTCAGATATTGGTATTTGAGTAAGAAAGATTCGGACTCGAATCTTTCCGGAATGACACAAGTCTATCTCTTGCCAGCATTCAAATCTTCAAGGTTCTCTTTAGCTGGCTTACTTGCTAGCATTAAGAATCTTGTATTGTTGTTGACATATTTGAACCTGTCATTCTCAGAATTTTGTTTTGACTATCCACAACGCGAGATATATGAAAGGTGACATGAATTCATCGATGCTGTTTCTTACTAAATTTTCTTTTAAATTTTCTCATGCAGAAAAGTTAAAAGAGGGGATTTAAATTGTTCAAATAAAGAGTGGTCGGGGTACATGACAAAAGCCATGTATATTGTATGACAAAGCTTGGAGACTCACAATATGGCTCGTTGTGATATTGTAAAAAAGAAAAAGGAAAAAAAAAAAGAGAATACAATGCGGTATGATATCATTAGTCATGATTATCAAGATCTTTAGCCAGAATTTACTGTTTTTTTTTTGGAACAAAGTATGTAGCTGTAACTTGGTCTTAAACTAAGCATGAAATCCATCCTTTTCTAAACGAACTTTTAATCATCATAAAGGGTGAAAAATCAAACTCTGCAATGCTTTTTTTTTTCCCGTTTTTTCTTCTAGTATTGTCTGAAATAAACCTTTTGCGAAATTGATATGCTAAATGAATATACTTGTTGAAACTGACTAAATCCGATATTCTAGTTTTGTCAAATGATATATAAAATTAGCAACTGCAAAATTGTAAGTCTTCTTTTAATGACTCTTCTGAGTTTGACTCTGTCATGAAGGAAATTCTAACTCCACCCTTTCTTCAATGTCTACACCCATCCTTAAAATGAATTTTCTGAATTACAATTTTCGACTCTCATCTTCGACCTCGACGGCGGCACTTTCGACGTCTCTCTCATCACCACCGAAGAGGGGATTTTCAAAGTGAAGGCCGCTCCGGTGACATGCGCAGCGGGGAGGTGAACATCTGAAGGCGCAAAAACAAGAGACAAATGCAGAGTATGAGGATTTAATGGCTTCTGTTGGTGTGAAAAAATTCTGCTAGAGTTTATAGTTTACACAGAGTCAAAATGATTGATTTTCATTTTAAGATTTGGATATAAAAAATTTTAAATTTGAAGGTGAGAAGTAATCAGGCTTTTTTACAATTAACCAGAAGAGGGAAGGTAACTGATTTAACAATCATAAACAGTGACTTAATTTATTTCTGTTCCAAAGCACTAATTTAGAGACGGAACCAATCAGTTCTGTTATGGGTGTAAACCAAGTTGTAACCCTATTCTCTGCTTTTGTATTGTTCAAGTACAAAAAAATGAATTTAATATCAGCCATTGTGCCATATATCACTTGTATTATTTCAGTTCCAAAATCCTTTTGTGAAAATTTCAGGTTACTTCATGTCAGTGCAGCCATTCACTGAGTAATTTGCCTTATTATGTCCAGAAACTTGATGAATTTAATGCATTTAAACAGACTTGTTGCCCCATAGTTAATATGTCAGTCAGTTATATTTCTGTTATCTGCTGTGGTTACACTGAGCTATTTCTCGTTTTTGTTGTGGTTTACTAAGCTCTCCATGTATTGTTCTTTCTGCTATGCATGCATAATGCAGGGAGTTGCATAGATAGCAGATGTATACATCATCACGTGGAAGAACAAGGAAATCATAGAAGATGTTCTACCACTGCTTGGTCTTGAGAAGCATGAGGCAAAGGATTATGCTCTTCCAGATGCTCTGTTTCAGGTTCAAATTTTATTCTACCCTGATGACCTTCAAATTTACCTTTGCACCGTATCAGTTTTTGGAGTCTTTGCTTGGACACACTCCTGGGTCCGTCAGTTTGGCGACAGACATTGCATAATTATAAACCAACGAAACTGATGTTGGTGAGAATGATCATAAAATTTGTTCCCTCCACATGTTCACTTGTATCAGTTCTGTAACCTGTTTCGCAACCTGTTTCTTTTTGTTCTTTCCACTTCAACATCTTTAACGCCACTCTTTCCGTCCGGTCTCCTCTCCGAGCTACTCCTCGATGTCCTCGTAATCATCCTCCAAGTCTCCGGCTGAGGATGCGTTCGAGTGGAGATCATCCCATGTTCTAGCAAAGCTCTCTCTCTTTAACGGACCTCCCAGACGATTAGTCCGATGTAAAAAAAATTACCTTACCCACACGGAAAACAGTAGCCGAATTATGAGAAATATTTCTAAAAATACGTTTATTTTTTGTTCGTTCTAAATGGCACAATGAATAACTGCCACCCATGTCCCAATGAAACTCTCTTGGTCCTAATAATATTAGTTTGTCTCCATAAAGTCTAAAGGTTCACAGTGAGATCAATCTTTCCAGACAACCAAAGGAGTTTTTATAATAACTTTCATTTTACATATTGAAATAGAACAAGAAAAAATTTATTAGAAACTAAACTCCATTACCTTTCCATTGATATATTACATGATACGTTTTATTTTAACTAAATTGTTTCAAATATTTAAAAACTCATCAGTTGTGAATGAGATCTGCAGTATGACAGTTGCGACCAACATGCAATATTTTAGTCATAATTTAAGGTATATGTATCCAATAGGGACATGGTATGAACTGTTGGAAAGTAGACGCGATTGTATTATCTTTCCAACGGTATATAATACGGTACCGTTTAGTCCTAACATACTGGTAAATTGAGCCTAATATTATAGGTTCTAATGTTTAACAGATTTCTGTACCTATAAAGAAGATCCACTATTTTATTCAAAATGATTGTCTTATTCAGAATTTTTACAAGAAAAATATGGGGGAACATAAATTGAAGACTTTCTTAGATGATACAAGTTAATCACTATATATCATGAGAATTTTTTCTAAAAATTTCGAAAATAAACAAAATAGACTTATATCAAGAAGATCTCCCTCACCTATAGATTTCTTCCTCTTCTTTGTGGCCGTCGAATCTCCACCTTGCTGCTGGTGCCATGACCGGCCATCACCAAGAGAAAAAGAAAGAAACTGAATTAGATAAATCAAGAGAGAGAAAAAAGATAGATTCTTTTTTTAGGGTTTCATCTACTTACCAAGAGAGATAGGGAAAGAGAGTAGAAGGGGGGGCGCCTCTCGCGCGCCGGCCACCGGCCCTGGCTGGACACAGCAGCCACGGCTGTTGCTGTGGCCGAGCCCAATCCAGGGGGAGAGGTGGGGGGGGGGAGGGAGGAATTGTGAGAGAGGGAGAGATTGGGAAAGAGAGAAGTTGAAGAGATCTCAATTTTGAGGGGTTTTAGGGCTTGCCATGGAGATTTCTCCTCTAGGGAGAAGATGAAGATGATGAGCTCTCATTGGACTCTTTTAGATCCATACCCATCTAATTTTACAAGTTTACCATGGCCGATTTCATCCAAGTGTCCAATTCTCAAATCAAAAAGATTTAGGCCCTTGATCTTCCCTCCCATGCACGCCTACTCTCTCCACTAACAAAATATATAAAAATTTCTCATGGTTGTGCTTTCTTCATAGATACACATATTTCATGTATAATATTAGTATATCTATACAATGAAGTACTATGTGTACAATAACTATGATGTATGTATATTCATACATACCACTCAAAATTTTCAAAATTATTGAAATTAATTACATACTCAATTAATTAATATCAAAATTTTTTCTCACATTCTATATAGTCTTAATAACCCAAGATTTATATTATTAAATTGGAGTTAATAATCTGGCGTATTACAGTTCTACCTCCCTTATAAAGTTTCATCCTCGAAACTTGCTACCTGAAATGAGTAAGCATAATATTTTCACATTTCTTCTGCATATCATAAAATCTTTCTTTGATGCAACATCTTTCTCGATTATTCATCTCAAGATTCATTATGTCTCGATCAATTCTATACTATGTCCTTACGATCCAAATTAATCTTGGCTCACTTGATATTTTAATCATTCCCTTATTCCAGTATCCCATACCACTGGCAGCTCATACTGAGGGCCACACCCCTAGTAGAGCACATCCGAATTATGGCATGGGGTACCATAATCTGAACATAAGACAGTGACCAAATATCTCACACTTCGGGATTAATCATACACGTAAGAACTCCTACCCCCCTTATACCAACCATATCAAACAATATTTTTACATACATACAAACATAACCATGCTAGCAATCATAACAATAAGCCCTAGCAATCCAATACTCTTTCTACAATAATTATTCTAAGTCTATCCTCATTCTATATCCTGCGCTCTGATACCAACTGTAACGGTCCCAGATTCATATAATCTCAATTAACATAAACATCTATATTGATTAACAGATTATCATACTCATCTCCAATATTCTTGAAAATTTCGACAGCACCTCATTTGTAAATACTGATATGTTCAAATATATATTTCACATCACAATAATTTCGGTCAACACCAGCCTACTTATTCTCAATGCAAGCATATAAACCAAACTCAACAATCACCCACGCAATCATAATAATATTTCGGCTCCCAATAGCCTACTTATATAAAAACACATTAATTAAATACTAGAGAGCACCCCTCTCGGCATCCACAGAATAATGCCAAACTATTTTTAACTCCAATCATCATAATCATAACTAAACTCATATCTCCATACAATACATGGATTCAGACTATCCATCTCACAATACTAACACTTGCTACAAGTACATGTCAAATAGGATAATGAACATATATAACAAGAACTAAATTACATCATCAATACATTTATTATTAGCAAAATTTTCTACAAAATACATAAACCTAAAGTTGGTCCTCCGCCATCGACGCGACCTGAAAACATGGAACTGGGAGGGGTGAGCTTAATAGCTCAGTGAGTAGAGATAGAAGAAAATCAGAGAATGATGAATATAATCAATAATAAGTATGATTTTTCGAATAATAGAGCAGATCTGGATGAATAAGAGAAACAGAAAATCAATAACATATGATGAAATAATTGGGCTCCATAATCTTCGGGGACGGCCCGACTCTTTTGGTCACTGATTTCTTGTGACATTTCTCGTATTCTATGCCACATGTTACAGGGTCTATAAGTTCAGTAAAATATTAGCTCGATAACTATAGTTTATTATCAAAATTTTCTTATGTATTCACAGTATGTATCACATATGTATTTCATATATCATGCACGGGCGCGCCAATCATACTCCCACTATCTTATATATTGTTTATGCATTCAAATAACACATGCATCACAAAACATACTTTTATATCATGTAATCTTATCACGTTTCACATATCACAATATCACATTATACTTCACAACATTCACCTGTCATATTTAATGAGAAACGTATTATATATTATTCATATGCATATGCAATTCACATGTGAAGTGTGAAAATTCTCCATCTTTCCCCTCCTGCTGTCTCCCGCCCGCCCCCTTCCTCCTTATATAAAGATATATAACACAATAATACCGTCTTCCCCCTCCTACTGGCTCCCGACTGACCCCTTCCTACTATATATATACGAGTGCGTGTATGTATAAATATCATAACAATAACACCGCCTTCCCCCTCCCACCGGCTCCCGCCCGACCCCTTCCTCATATATATATTTACGTATATGATGCAATAACACCGTCTTTCCCTCCTACCGGCTCCCGCTCTACCCTTTCCTCCAATGAGTATGAATGCAAAAGATATGTTTATATTTATAGGGAAATAACAACCAAAGTAGTAATGATATGAATATCAATTAAAGCCTATGGTTTGCTTTCTAGCTCATCAACTCCATTACTAAAGAATTTCATGTGGTTCACTGTATGTGTATACATACACCCAGATAACAATCAATTCATTATATTACAAAAATTTGACCATTTATTATAGTTGATTCTCAGCTTATCACTTCTATTATTGGAGAATGTATGTAATTCACAGTATATGTGTATGAAAATGTAAGTTACAGTTTACCTTCCTATTTAGTAATTCTATTATCAATAAGATGTATATAGTTCACTGGTTATACATTCACACATGAGTTGTACGTCAACAGTAAAGTGATCTACATATCTCATTCATATAGATTGAGTTCTCATTCATATTATCAACAATTGCATATTCAAATAGAGGTGTATGCATATGAGTATTTATACCTGTATACATCATGTCACACTTAATCACATTCATACTTCAGTATCATTCATATGCAACAATCATTTTACATACAAAATATTACAATGTCAACCGTTCAATGTTTCGTCTAATTATTGATTATACTTTTAATACATATATTTCTAATTTGTACTAGTAAGTCTTGTAGTTAATTATACTCCACCCTTCACACATCCTATTATTTAACTAGTAGAGTTGATTAATCCACTTGACCAAAGTCACTTTCAGTTAGCACATCTGTGATTTTAAATTTTACATGTACACTCGTATAGTTTTTACTGACTATGCCATCATATCTTCTTCTTATTCTATATTTATTAATTAATCTCTCTTCACATGTAAATTGGGAAGAGGCTTAGATGTCCGTAGTCAGAGTAGAGGGTACATAATTAAGTTAGCACATACAAAATTAACTCATATACGGTTTGCTGTCGAATGTAGTCTTGCCTTATCTTTCTTAATTCCTAATGATTGTATTCATAGTCATAGATGAATACTTGACTTCTAAACCCAAATTTGTATCTTACAACCTTCAATCGTTCATCGAGCTAAATTGATTATTCATTAAATAAACCATCACAAAATCTTTCCATCCTGTCTGTGAAAATCATATCATTGCTTTGCGACATGGATAACTCAGTCTAAAGCAATAAGCGAAATCAAAGTGAAAGATACTAGAAAGACTTCATCAATTGCAGTGCAATTATTTGTGATAAAACTGAATGACGACAGTAAGAAGAGACATAGCCAAAACTTACTAGAATTTATTAATTATGCGCAAAAGATCCTTAAGAATGATAAACATGGGTTACTCGTCCATAACATGATCTAATAGTTTTTGACAAATTTCTCAACTACCCTATGTACAATCTTGCCCTTTCTACTCATTGACTAGTCATTGAATCATTTCATTATAGAAGTTTCCTACAGTTGGAGTTATATTTTTCAAACTTCACCTACCATACTCACATTTTAAGGTGTACTATTTGTGAATTTAAATACACAAGTCTCGATTTAGGAGGTAAAATAGTGATGTTGTAGGAGTCACTTAAGTATTTCGCTTCCCAGTATATATGATGCATACACCACTATTGTAATATAATCCAAAGGGCCTAGAAGGAGTTCAAGTACAAATGATCAAAGGAATTGGGGATAATGTGAATTTACAAAATGATAAGGCATTCCCAAATAATTACCTTATAAAATAGGTGACAAAGTAAGTAAATAAGGAATTATATTACACTTGAGTTATGTTTTAAATCGCACTCTTGTTGTATTCATGTTTGCTCTTGTTACTTAATAGAGTTCTCCTAGAAATTTGGTAGCTTGGGGAGACAGTTAGAGGAGGTTGTTTAATTAATAATGAATAGTTAAAACGAGCGATAGGAGAGTTCCAACGTACTATCTCTTCCTTAAAGGGTTAAGATATCCTTTAAGACTTCTATGACTTATATTTTGCTAATTGCAAACTTTTATATATAGCTTAATTAAATTTTTTTGTTACAATGAGATTTTATCAGCTCTTCTACCTCTTAGACTTCTTTAGAGCATCAACCAAGGAATTATAGGTGTAGACATTAGGAGTACAATCTCATTTTCTTTGTATATAAATTTTAATGAAAAGAGGGCTTAGATTTTTATGGCTCAGTCTTTCTGGACAACCAATAGAGTTTTTATAATAACTTTCATTCTACATATTGAAATGGAACAAGGAAAGATCTATTAGAAATTAGACTCTACTACATTTCCATTGATATATTACATGATAAGTTTTATTAAATAAACTGCTCCAAATATTCATAACTCATCAGTTGTGAATGAGTTCTGTAGCACGACAGTTTCGATCAACATGCAATATTTCAGTCATAATTTAAGGTATAGGTATCCAATAGGGACATGTGAACCGTTGGAAAGTTGAATCGATTGTTTTTTTATTGGTATATAATACAATACCATTTAGCCCTAATACACTTGTGAACTGAGCCTAATATTATAAGTTCTGATATTTAATAGATTTCTGTATCTATAAGAAAGATCTACTATTTTACTCAAAATGATTGTTTGTCCAAAAATTTTTTACAAAACAAATATGGGGGAATATAAATTGAAGACTTTCTTAGATGATACAAGTTAATCACTACATACCATGAGAATTTTTTTTTGAAATTTTGAAAATAAACAAAATAAACTTAGATCAAGAATATCTCCCTCACCTATAGATTTCTACCTCTTCTTTATGGTCGTCGAACCTCCGCCTTGCCGCTAGTGCCATGACCGGCATCACTAAGGGAAAAAGAAAAAAAACTGAATTAGGAAGAGAAATCAAGAGAGGGAAAAAAGATATATTCTTTTTTTAAGGCTTCATCTACTTATCAAGAGAGATAGGGAGAGAGAGTAGAAGGGGCTGTTGCCCCTCCCTCCAGGCCGCCGTTGGCGGCCTCCCTGTACCACCGGCCCCGGCCGGCCACAACAGCCGCGACTGCTGCTATGGCTGAGCCCAATCCAGGGAGGAGAGGGGGGGAGAGAGAGGGAAATAATGAGAGAGGGAGAGTTGGGCGAGAAAGAGGTTGAAGAGATCTCAATTTTGAGGGGTTTTAAGGCTTGCCATGGAGATTTCTCCTCTAGGGAGAGGATGAAGATGATAAACTCTCATTGGACTCTTTAAGTTTCATACCCATCTAATTTTACAAGTTTACCATGGCCCATTTCATTGAAGTGTCCAATTCCAAGATTTAGGCCCTTGATCTCCCCTCCCATGCACACCTACTATCTCTCTCCATTAATAAAAAAATATAAAATTTCTCATGGTTGTATTTTCTCAGTAAATACCCATATTTCATGTATAATACTAGTATATCTATACATTGAAGTACTATGTACACAATAACTATGTGTTGGCCCAAAGCCCATCGCTCTAGTTTTGATGATGATTAACTCATGTAGTTATAGTACTAATGATCTTGTGTTTATTTAGTCTCAGATATTTGATCAAGATCTTAGTATGTGTTTAGCTTTAACAAAGGATTCGAAGTCAAGTTTTGAAGCTAGCACGTGTTGATTTAAGAGCTCGCGCATTAAGATTGCATCAAGTACTCAAGAGGAGTCTAGCTCATTGGATCAAGGTTTGGACCAAGTCAAGAAGGAGAAAAAGATTTTCAAGAGAAGATTTTCAAGAAAACTTGTGTCATGTTTGTAAGTGTTAAGATTTATTTTTAGATAAAATGTAAAGGATAAATTAGTTGTGGATTGCTCAAGTTCATATACACACACAAAATTTATATGTGTTTTCATAAGATAGTCTTGTGTTTAGAAAAATATCATTTTAGATTTATCAAAACTTATTTTAGAGCTTATTATCAAAAACATAGATATTTCATCTCATATGTGTAGTAGATCATATCCATACACACTAAGCTTCAAAAAATTTTAAAATATCTTGTTTTTGTATTTGGAGAAGTTTTGAAAAAATCGTTTTTCAATTAAAGATGGATTTTGAAAAATACCGATTTTGGTTTAAATCCTAATTTATATATCATAAAAATGGTTCAAATAGTTTACAATATGTGAGAAATTTTAGTCACACATATTTTTCTTCAAATATTTATAAGAACTGATTTTTGTGAAATTAATGTGATTTTATGGGATTTAATCAGTATTAAATAATCTAAGTTTTTAATCCCTTATTTCAGCCAGACCATGCTGGCGATTGATCGGACGGTCGACCGAACCAGAGGTCGGTCGACCGGACCGGTCGACCGATGTGCACAGGTCCTTTGGCTGGTGGGCCGGTTGACCGGGTCGGTCGACCGCTAGAGAGCTCTGCTCTCTGGATCTGGCCCCGGTCGACCGGGCGGTCGACCGGTAGGTCAAAGCCCAGGCTCAGTCGACCGTCTGGTCGATCGGCAGGCTGCAACGGTCAGAAATTTGACCGTTGGCCGATCGACCGCCGGTCGACCGACAGCAGACTTTTCTGCTGAGTTGGCCTACAACAGCTTGTTTTTGGGAGTCTATAAAATGGGGTTCCCTTGGGCTATTTTAGATAAGATTTTTAGAGAGCTTCAAAGCCCATTTTCCCCATCTCTTGTAGAGGTTTTCTCCACTTATTTTAGGGTAATACTTTCATATCAAAAGGAGAGTTTTCAAGAGTGTTTTCAAAAGTGATTTCTTGAGTTTTTCACCATAACTTTATCCTTGTTTTTCTCACACAAATTTGAGTTTTTCATTACTATATCAATTCTCTAGGGATCTTTGTTGTGAGAATGTTTTTAGGTGATCAAAGTGTTGAGATCACCAAAGTGTTTCATCTTGTATTTGAGGAGGCGAACTTGCGGGTTCGTATTGTTTTGAGTTCTTCTGGGAGCTCGGTGTAGAGGTGCGGCCTCGGCATGCTAGTGTGCTTGCGTGTGTTGTTCTTACGGGAACAAGAGAGGGACTAGTGAGTCCAAGAGTTCTAGTGTGAACTCCTTGTAGGTGTTGCGGCACCGAGTGATCCGGTGGGATCGTTTTTAGTGGAAATCCTTTATAGTATTGAAGGCGAGGACGTAAAGCAAGGGTGCTCGAACCTTGAAACAAATCTTCCACATTTGCGATTGCTCTCTCTCTATCTCTCACTTGTATTTATATCTTGCATGCTTACATTGCTTATATCTTTACATGCTTGATATATCTTGTGTCTTATTGATATATTCTTGGGATTGTTTGCTCACACGTGTATTCAACCAAGAGAGCCATAGTGGCACCTCAACTCTTAATCTAGAGGAATCTTGAGGAGATAGTCCAGAGCCCTTCACCGGGAATTCGGCTACACTCTTGTGTTATACTTGGTGTGTTTAGCTTAATAGTTTTAGTTTGATTAATCATTTATAATTCCACATTATTCATCATTAGATTAGCTAGTCACCTATTCACCCCCCTCTAAGGTGACCTATACTATGCTGTATGTATATTCATACATACCACTCAAAGTTTTCAAAATTATTGAAATTAATTACATACTCATTTAATCAAAATCAAAATTTTTCTAATATTCTATATAGTCTTAATAACTCAAGATTTATATTATTAAATTGGGGTTAATAATCAGGGGTGTTACACTTTGCTCTCTTGGGAAACACACGCCATATGAAAAAGAGAGCGACTCGGATGATGAAAGTGATGCTTCCAATATGTGCTATATGGTTTAAGGAGATGACCCCTTTGAAGTATTCCAATTCCTAGCTTGAAGAAGAGATACCATATTATGATCTTACTTTGCTTTGCAAGATGCTTATTAAAAAATATGATTTGTTAAAAAAAAAAAAAACAAAAGTTCAAAAAATAAAATGATTTTATTTTGAAAGAAAAAGATTCTCTCCAAAATAATTTGAAATTATTTCAAAAGAAAATGAATTTTTAAAAAGGAGAATATTTCTTTGACTTCAAATTAAATAAAAATTTGTGAAGGAAATACTTCATTGAAAAATAAAATTATTTTGGTGAAAAAGAAAAAGAAATTATTTTAAATAAAAATAAATCTTTGAAAAAGAAAAAATGATTTGATTGAAAAAGAAAATATTTCTAAGAAGAAAAAGAATTTTGGTTCCCATGTTTGACATGTTTCTTCTTCTAAAATTAAAAATGATATTTCTATTTTAAAGAAGTACATTGATTGTTTAGACTCCACTTTGAGTCAATGTGTATTTAATATAATAAGTTGGAATCTATGTTTCGCAAGAAACAAGTTCCACACATACATGCACATACCCCATGGCATACATATGCACACCATGCTCACCACTTACACCACTCATGCATGCTAGAGTGTACACATGTACACATTGCAGCCGCAAGGCCATCTTGCAAAATTTTATTTTGATAGAATAAATCATTTAAATTTTGCTAATAAAAATGTTTGAGTTCCTTATAATACTACCCCCATGGACCAAAAAGAATATATGGGTACCAAAATCTTCACCTCTTGTGTTGATGTAGGTGTGGGCTCTCACAAGACGTGAGAGGTTTGATACCTTGGTAGTAGAAGCACTTGAGCATAATGGATATACCCAATTGGTGCATCACTATCAAGGAAGCATGGTGGGAGGACCACCTCAAGTTTTGGAGAAATGAATTGGCTACATCGATTTTGGTAACCATTTCTTCCTCCTTTTTAAAATGCTTTTAATGCTTATATGCTAGTATAGTGACCTAGACTCAATCATATATTATTTTGTGCTTATAAATGAGTTGATTGGTTGCCTTGCTATGCATGTATTTCTTTTGAATTGATTTATGTTTTTGTATGCTTTAGTTATATTGATTTAAATCCTTATATCATGTTCTTATGCATATTCTATTAAAACTTGTGTTATACATATACAATTTTGGAGATACATGCTTTACATGTCTTATTTCTTTTATGTACTTAATTATTTGTTTGATTTTACATTGTATGTGCTAGGTTTGATGTTCATGCATGTTTATATGATATATCATATTTTGTGAAAATGAATTTGATTTGAATTTTTATTTTGATCTTATTGTTTATTTCATGAATATGTCATTTATATGATTCTTGTGTACTCACATTTTTTTTGTTTACTTATGATTTTGTTTTCATGATCTTTATATGAGCTTTATAAATCTTGAGTGTCAATTTTTGTATAATACACATGTTTCATGAGATACATATGATTTTGTTTCATATTTTTAAAGAATCTTTAACTAGTTTTTTAAAAACTATTTTAAACTAGTTTCTTGATTCTTCAGTTGGTAGAGTTTTCAAACCATGCTCAAATTATTTTTAACTCTTATTTTGAAAACTCCTAGCATTCAAGGGCGGTTGGTTGGGACACCATGTCTTGTGTACCTTATTGAACATCTTTTAACATGTGCATGATAAGGGCGGATGATATGAGTTATATATATGATCTTCATATTGTTTCATTTTTTGAATACTCATATTTTGTTTTCTTATATATGTATGCTTCAAATTTCAAGTGATATTTTCATTTTCATACATACATATATATGATTTAGATTGTGCTTATTTTACAATGCCATATATTTTTTTTTAAAAAAAGCACAAACTGTTTAAGCTTGACTTAATTCTAAATGTTAATTGGTATCTTTACAAGTTTTTGCATTAATTTCAATTGGTATTTATTTTTTTGGTACCAAAATATACTTCATGTTTCACCTTCAATTAGTATCAAATTCTTCTATTCGTATCTTAAAAATTTTATTTATTTATAAGTAGTACCAACATTTGTTTTGTCAACTACTATTTGTTTTCAATTGATATCGAAATTTATTATGTTGACTTCAAGAAATTTCAAAATTTTGTTTTGTGTATTATCAAATTTTTTAAAAAAATTGTTGATTGTATTACTTATAGGCAAGGGGAACTTAACATCTTCTCTATATATAGATTCATGTTGAGTGCATTTTACATATTAAGGAGCTTGACCGCTCTTCTTTATGTGGTACACATGCGTAGGGGGAGCTTAACATCTCCGTCTATATATTGCATAATATATTTATGTGGGTTAGGGTCTAGTCATCCCTTCTCCATGTAATGCATGTATGCATGGAGAGCTAACTTAACGTCTCTCCTCTTCATGAACGTATATCGCATATACATCTTTCTTGATTGTTTTTTCTTTGCCTCTTTGTTGATGGATTGACAAAAAGGGGGAGAAGAATTTAGAGAGTTTAATATATGCATGTTTAATATTTGTTATTTATGCATATATATATTTGTTTAGTTTATGAGATTTTATTAAATATCCTTATTGTTTATGTCATGCATGAGTTAAGCAGGAGCTTTTATGAAGCTTATCTTTAATACATGCATATATAACTCTATGAGTTTTGTCATCATCAAAAAAGGGGAGATTGTTGGCCCAAAGACCCACCACTTTAGTTTTGATGATGATTAACTCATGTAGTTATAGTACTAATGATCTTGTGCCCATTTAGTTCCAGATATTCTACCAAGATCTTAGTCAGTATTTAGCTTCAACAAAAGATTTAAAGTCAAGTTTTGAAACTAACACGTGTTGATTCAAGAGCTCGCGCTTCAAGATTGCATCAAGTACTCAAGAGGAGTCTAACTCTTTGGATCAAGTTTTGGACCAAGTCAAGATGGAGAAGAAAATTTTCAAGACTTGAGTCGAGTTTGTAAGTGTGAAGATTTTGTATTTTTAGATAAAATATAAATGATAGATTAGTTGTGGGTTGCTCAAGCTACATATACACACATAAAATTTCTATAGTGTTTTCATAAGAAAAGTTTTCGGTTTTAGTTTTAACCGTTTTGATTTTTGAGCTTCAAGAACATATCTTTTGAGTTTCATGAATAGATTTCATCAAAAACAAGTTTACATGTTTTATATGTGTTTTAGATTTCATCCATACATATTGATGGTTCAAACGTTTAGAAGAACTTATTTGATGTTACTAGTTCATGTGTTTAAGTTTTGTATTTATCAAATTTTGTTTAGAGCTTATTATCAAAAACAAAGATATTTCATCTTATATATGTATTGGATCATATCCATACACACTATACTTCAAAAGTATTTTAATATCTTATTTTTATATTTGGACAAGCTTTAGAAAAATCGGTTTTTCATTTAAAAGTTTGATTTTGGAAAATATTAGTTTTTGTTTAAGCTAAAAATAGTTCAAATTGTTTGTAATATGTGTTGATTTTTGATTACACATATTTGTATTTTAAAGTATTGATAAGCAGTTATTTTGGTGAATTTTATGGTATTTTATTAGAATTTATAGGGTTTCAAAAGACCAAGTTTCCATCCCTATATAATCTTGACCAGAGCTTCTGGCGGTCGACCGACCAGTCGACCGAACCAGGGGTCGGTCGATTGAGCGGTCGACTGATGTGCACAAAATGTGCACACTGCCCAGGCTTGAGGGCTGGTTGACCGAGCGGTCGACCGATCCAAAGAGCTTGCTCTCTGGATCTGGCCCCGGTCGACAGAGCGGTTGACAGATCAAGAGAGCAGTGCTCTCTAGTTCTTGTCTCGGTCGATAGAATGGTCGACCGATAGGTCAAGACCTGATGCTATCTACCAGGCGGTCGACTGGCAATCCCAACGATCTGAAATATGACCGTTGGCTGATCGACCGACAGGCTATCTGGCCCCCAACGGCTATTTTTCTGCTGCCTTATAAATGAAACTTTTGGCCAGATTTTTGGGTAAGATTTTTAGGCTATTTTTAAGAGCTCTTTTTCTGAGTTTCTAAGCAAAATTTTAGATCTTCATTTCTATATCCAAAAGAGAGTTTCAAGAGTAAATCTCCTATGTTTTCAAAAGCAATTCTTTGAGTTTTTCACCTCCTAATCTATTTTGTTTTTCTCACACAAACTTAAGCTTTCCATTGCTATACTTATTATCTAGGGATCATTTGTTGTGAGAGTGTTTGTTGGTGATCTAGAGAAAAGATCACCACGTGTTCCAATTTGTATTTGAGGTGTTGTAGAGGTTGAGGTCTCGGCGAGCTAGTGAGTTCGCGTTGTGTAGAGTTCTGGAGGGAGCTCAGTGTAGAGGTGCAGCCTTAGCAAGTTAGTGTGCTTGCGTGTGTTATTCTTACGGGAACAAGTGAGGGACTTGGGGGTCCAAGAGTTTTAGTGTGAACTCATTGTAGGTGTTGCGACACTGAGTGATCTTGCGGGATCGATTTTAGTGAAAATCTTTCATAGTGTTGAAGGCGGTGACATAGAGTAAGTGTGCTCGAACTTCGAAATAATTCTTCCGTATTTGAGATTGCTCATCACTCTCTCACTTGTGTTTTATATCTTGCTTGTTCTTATTGTTCATATCCCTTATATGCTTGATAGTCTCTTGTGCTAAATTGATATATATGCTTGGATTATTTGTTTGCTCACACTTGTACTCAATCAAGAGAGCCATAGTGGCACCTCAACTCTTAATTAGAGGAATCTTGGGGAGATGGTCCAGAACCCTTCACCGGAAATTCGGCTACACCCTTTTGTTATACTTTCTGTGTTTGCGTAATAGTTTTTAGTTTGCAAAATTAGTTTAATTTCGCATTGTTGTGTATTAGATTAGTTTGTCACCTATTCACCCCCCTCTAGGTGACTTACAATACCTGAACATGCAAAGAAACAAGTCCTATTGGCCACGCAATAAAAGAATCAGCAACATCAGCAATGGTGGTCATCTCGTCAGTTGGATATGGTAGATATGCATTAATATTCATTGGTTTTATAATGCTTACTTTAAAATTATCAAATCCAAGAGACTGACCGTGAAGTACTTGATTATCACAATTAGTATTGTACACTCTTCCGCGAGCCACAACAATTGTTATCCCATTAACTTCAATGGCCAAATCACAGGAAAATATTCTATCATATAACATAAATAATAATAATAAGCATGATATTAACAAAATGAATCTATAACAAATTAAATTACAAAGTAATATTACGTTTGAAATTTGGGATAAATTTATTGACAGCGAGTGAGAATCATGTCCCTTATATCGCGAAGAATAAGGCTGCTCATAATAGGGTAAAGGACAATACTGTTCATAATAGGATAGTAGAGACTGAGATGACCTTTGGAGCTGTTGTCTCACTATCTCTGTAAGCTCTGAGAGCATTTTCTTCACCCGGACATCCACCAACATTTTCACCTCCTTGCTTGATGCAGAGGATCGGTGTCCACGAGGTTGATGGAAGTAACTGGTAGTAGTAGCCTCATATCCGACGCCTCTAACATGACTGGGGTGCTCGGGACCCAGTGCCATGCCTAATTTGTCATTCATCCCTTCTGGATGAATTTCTCCCTGCGACGTCGACTCAGTAAGAGAATTCTAAGAAAAAAGATTAAAATGTTAACAGTTAGAAAAGTGATAAAATTGTATTTGCAATTGTATCCTGATAATTTATTTTAAATTAAAGCACTTACAATTGTATTTATAATTTCTTGTGCGTCTTCATTGATATATGAACCATCTTTTTAAGCCTAATAGTTTTTCACAATTCATGCCGAGAAATTGACATGACTGTTGAATCACCCTCTGATGATTTCTTAGCAATATGTTATACAAAATAACATACAAGATATCAATAATAATCTATAAGTAAACATTAAAAATAACAAAAAAATTAAATGCTTACCAGATCTTGTTCCAGACGCCTATATCATTTGCACGACATCAAATGCTTGTATTTAAATTTCTTTTGAAGTTTCCTTTTCTTTTGAATTTCAGCTTATTATAACTATCATTTAATAAGTTATCCAAACATGAATAAAATAAAATATTTTAATTATATAATAAATTAAAAATTATTTTCTGTTAACATGAAACTTTGTAGTTGTACGTGATGCTACAAAGTTGTCCTAAAGTTTTTGCTTAATAAAATCATATTTTTGTGGTGGACTCTCAATTAAACCATTGCTAATGTAACGTCTTGTCAAAATATTTTGATTTTTCATTTTTTTCCCAACGTCTTTCAATATTTTTTTTTCTGTACTTCAAATATAATCTGCAATAAGTAACAAAAATATTAAAAAAATTATAAAATAGTAAATTTGACCTATTTAAAAATTACAGTTATAAAATATTTTTATCAAAATATCATCTCAAAGATTATTCTTCAACTTATTAAGAAGCAAACACCAATCAGAAATGTTAATAGGGATTTTTTCACGAGAAACACATCCAATATGCTCTCTAATTTCTCCCCATTCTTACCAAGAGGAATTTTGCATGGTTGAATTCCACTATAAGTCGTATGCCCCGAGTGTAGGCCCAAAGGCCTCTCACTCTAAGTTTTGATAATGATTAACTCATGCAGTTATAGTACTAATAATTTTGTATTATTTAAGTTTCAGATATTGATCAAGATTTTAGTTGGTGTTTCGCTTCTTGAAAGTAACACATAATGATTCAAGAGCTCAACTTAAAGATCGCAAGTACTCAAGAAGGAGTCTAACTCGATGTCTCAAGTTTGGATCAAGTCTACATGGAGAAGAAGATCTTCAAGAAGATTTGAGTTTGAAATTTGTGAGTTTAGATCTTGTGTATAGAATAGATTTGTTTTGATTGCTCAAATAACACACACACACACAAAGTTTGATATTAGTTTTCAAGAGTAAAAGTTTTTAGTTTCGATTTAATACGTCTACTTTTTTGGTTTCGTTCTTGATTTCATGAATAGATTTCATTAAAACAAGTTTACATTAGTTTATATGTTCATTAAATTTCATCTATAAACATTTGTACTTCTATTGTATTCAAGAAATTTATTTTGATAAGATGATTTCATTAGGTTAAGTTTTGTTTTACAAAAAATTATTTTTATAAGAAGATGTTGTCAAACACAAGTTTATATCACCGTATATGTGTATTGAATTTTATCCATATACATTGGACTTCTATTGAGTTTTAATAGCTTATTCTTGTATTTATGGAGTTTTGGAAAAAAAAATATTTTTCACTTAAAAAGTTTGGCTTTCGAAAAATACGATTTTAGTTTTTAGATTGAATTTTCATCTCTCAAAATCAAGTTCATATGTTTGTAATATGTGTTGAATTTTAGTCACATATATTTGTACTTCAATAAATTTACATGAACTTATTTTTGTGAAATTTACTGAAATTTAATTGGGTTTAGAAAGAGGTTTAAAAACACCATTTATATTATTTGAGGCTGAGCCTGGTCGACCGGATGTGCATAGGCCTACTGACTATACATGTCAGTCGACCGACCAGTTGACTGCTGGAGTGGCTCAATGCTCTCGGTTGTTTTCGGTCGATCGCCAGAGAGCTTCACTCTCTAGATGGTGGAATTGGTCGACCGTCGGTTCGACCAGAAACCCCAACAGTAAAAAATCTGACCATTGACAATCGACCCCCTCCACCATTTCTGGTATGTTTTGACCCCCAACTGCTAGTATTTTTTAGGTCTCATAAATATGAGTTTTGGGGAGAGTTTTCTCCAAGATTTTCATAAGTATTTTCAATTTGTTTTTTGAGCTTAATCTCTTTCATTCTCAGGTGTTTGTGAAATAAGTTTTTGAGCTTCATTTTCAAGTCTTTAAGAGAAGTTCTTTAAAGGGTTGAATTGTTGAGAAAAGTTTTTGAAAACAAGATATGGGAAATACAAATTTTGTGTATCTATCATCTATATCTTCAATCAAGTTTTTCAAAGTATTTTCAAAAGAGTTTCATTTCAAATCTCTTTGTTTTCTCACAAGCTTGAGCTACTCATTGCAAAATATATCCTCTAGTATCTTGTATTGTGAGAGGTGTTGTTTGTGATCTTTATGATTACTGAGTGTTATACCATTGTTTTCTTTTCAGCTTTATGACTTTGCTTTGTTCTTCCCTCTTCTGTAGAGGAGTTGGCTTTGTGCCTTTGTTTTGTGCTTCCCTCTTGTGTAGAGGAGTTGGCTTTGTGCCTTTATTTTGTGCTTCCCTCTTGTGTAGAGGAGTTGACTTTACGCCTTGTCTTTGTGCCTATCTCTTTTGTAAGGGTTTTTTTTGTTGAGTTCCTTTATGGATATAGTAGAAATCCTTCACGTGGTGAAGGCGGGGACGTAGGGCTTGATGCTCGAACCTCAAAATATATCATTGTGTTTGCGTTTGCTATCTCTCTCTTAACTCTACTCTTGTTATATCTTGCATTGCAATTATTGTTCATACATATATGCTTGATAATGTTTATGTGCTCACACTTGTATTATACCAAGAGAGCTATTGAAGCACCTCAACTCTTAGTCTAGATGAATCTTACGGAGAAGTTTAGAGCCTTTCACCAGAAATTCGGCTTCACTCTTTGGTTATCTATTGTGTATTAGTTTCATTAATGTAAAAGTTTTAAATTCCGCAATTAATTAGCGCTGCACCAATTCACCCTCCTCTAAGTGTACTTTCACTAAGATCTCAATGAGAGCAGCTCTCTCATGCGTGGCGCCTCGAGTCATCTTTGGAGAGTTTCCACTACTCAACTCTGATGAAGCCATATGACTATTAAAAACAAAAACAAAAAAATTAGCAACATTAAAAATTAAATAAGTATTAAAAATGCAAGCTACTAACGGAAAAAATGCAAGTTTATGATAATCAGATAGTAGTTGTAGCAATCACATGATAAGTGACGGAAGTAATTTCGTAAATTAGAAGAAACTGAACAGTCTTATGGTAGATAAGGGACATAAATAACTCCAAGTGATTGGAAAAAAGAGTTAATTATTGAAACAAAAAAAGGAAAATGGTACATTAAAGATGTGATGTACGTGTCAGGGTTGTCTTATCAATTTAGGCCAGTTGATGGAAAAAAGGATTTTACGTCAAACTCGACAACGATAAGTGCATAGTTTACAACAAGAGAAATAAGGAGTTGGTAATTTCAATGACAATAACAAACAACATAATGTTTCGGATTATAGTTTCTAAATCCAACATGAATACTTCTCATGTAATTTTACTTATGTTTTTGTGGAGTCTCTTTGTTTTGAAAAACAAGTTCGATGAAAAGTATACAAAGCAGAGAAAAAGAAGCCATCAAGAAGAATAAAATTTGAATTTGTTTAATTCTTCAAAAGGAAAAGAAGCTACCGATTCGAATTGCAGTTACAAAAGAGAAATCTATATAAGTGGATTCTACCATTGCATGAAGCTCAAAAAAATGCAAAAAGAAGTTGTAGCAAAGATTCAATCCCAAACAAAGAGAAGATAAAGTTCTTGAAAAGAAAATTCCAGTTCAAAAAGCGGCAATCAAAGGATCATCAACACAAAAAAGTGGAGTTCGGTTGCTATTAAAATCAAAAGCATCAAGTATTCATGAAGGATTTGAATTAAGTGAGGATGTTAGAAATTATAATTCAAATCCTTGTGAAAATAGAAAAGTCAAAGTTTGAGTTGGTTCAGGATTTTTGGTCTTTCTAAAATTGTAATGCCTCGATCCCGCGGGTATGGGACGTTACTGCGACGTATATACGCAGGGTAAAAATACCCTCACATATATACGCTAAGCATCAGTACATGTAAGAATCAGAGCACGAAAGTATGCGGTGCATTATACATTCCAACAAAAGAGTATAATTACAAAGTTATCATAGGATGTAACACAATATTACAAGAGTATTACATTACCAATAAGTGCAAAAGTGAGTACAAAGAGATATACAACTATGAACAGTACAAAAAATACTCACGAGTTATAAAAAGAAACTCGAGAGCCGAGCAGTCGGGCCTAGAAGAAAAGAACACCAGACGGTGAATCACTGATTTACTACGATACTGCTGCACAACTTTGATCAACAGGAAGTCCACCACAGTTCAAACTCTAGGATTTGAACATGCAAGTCTAAGGGAGTCAGAAAGCTATCCAATGAGTGGTAAGATAAGTGCCAAGTGACGTGCATAGAAAAGCACACGCGTATCGATAAATTCAAATCGAAAAGCATGTATTGAAAATCGTATCGTGAGCACAAACACATATGAGCAGGCAATGAGGTATCAAGTAAAGTAAATGTGGAAAAATCAGTTGTACAAGTTCAAATTATGAATCCATGAGATCAGTAAGTTGATGGAATAATCCAAATAGGAAACTCTCATATATATACTGTTGTGCCCACGATAACAACCCGATAGAGGATTCTCTGAATTTCTCAAGCACCAAGAACAATTCCAAACAGTACAAAATAATCACCAGAAGAAAACACACGCAACCAAAACAATCTAACGAGGTTCGGCCTCAATGCTTACATCCTCGGGTCAATCCAGAAAGAGATTAAATTACTTGGAAGATGATTACAATTGCTAGCAGCCTCTTTGAGTGCAAGAGAGCTCTAGCTAATTTTCAGCAATCAGATACAAACCCTAAAAACCAACAACAGCCCTTAAATACAACAGGTTTCCAAACCTGCAAATCGCAGCCCGCCCCGCTTGTCGGTCGACTGGGCGGTCGACCGACCTCTTCCACCGGTCGACCGGTCGGTCGACCGGGTGCCCAATAGAGAGTTGAGTACTTACAGTCAGTCGATTCGGTCGACCGGGCGGTCGACCGCTCTCTGACCCTGTGCATGTTGTGCACGTCGGTCGACCGGGCTGGTCGACCGAAGCTCTGATACTGCGGGCGGTCGACCGGGCCGGTCGACCGGCCAACCTGTTTCCTGCTGCTGTTGCTATGTTCTGCTGCTGTTTCCTTTGCCTTTTCGTCGTCGACTTCCTTGGCGATCACCTCGACGACCCCTCGGCAATCCATGTCAACTTCCTCAGCAATATTCTCTCTTTCCAACAATTCTCCACCTCGGTGAAGATTCTCCAAATCTGAGCCGAACATCGACTCGAGAGCGGCTGCACCAATTTGATTGCCTACGTACCCCTGCCCAAGGGATCAAGCCGTCCGTAGTTCATCCAAATGAGCTTCAGCAAGCTCAATCTACCTGAAGGACATGGAGCAAAGCTTTGCAATGTGCAAACTTCACTCCCGACACCAGCTTCGTAAGCATGTCGGCTGGATTCTCCGAAGTGTGAATCTTCAACAGTTTGATGTCACCTTCCTCTAGAATCTCCTGAACGAAATGGTACCTGACGTCAATATGCTTCGTCCTTGTATGATAGACCTAGTTCCTAGCCAAGTAGATGGCGCTCATGCTGTGACAGTTAATCTTCAGCAGATCCTGTTCCACGCCCAAGTCATCAAGCAACCCCTGAAGCCAGATCGCCTCCTTCATGGCCTCTGTCATAGCCATATACTCAGCCTCTGTGGTCGACAAGGCGACGGTAGACTGCAGTGTGGAGCGCCAACTCATCGGTGCCTGTGAGAATGTGAAGACATATCCCGTTGTCGACCGGCGCTTATCAAGGTCACCTGCATAGTCTGAATCAACATACCCTATGCACTATTGCTTTCTAGTGTTGTCCTTCTCAAACACTAGGCCTACATCAATTGTTCCTTTGATGTACCTCAAGATCCATTTCACAGCTTCCCAATGACCCTGTCCCGGATCATGCATATATCGGCTCACCATGGAGACGGCCTGTGATAGATCTGGTCTCGTACACACCATAGCGTACATCAAGCTACCCATCGCACTGGCATATGGAACGTGAGACATATACTCACGCTCTTGAACACTTCTCGGAGACATCTTTGCAGACAATTTGAAGTGAGGAGCCATAGGTGTACTAACAGACTTGGTATCCTTACTGATATTGAACCTCTGCAGTACCTTCTCCAAATAGCCCTTCTGAGTCAAACTCACCCTGCTAATTCTCCGGTCTCTAGTGATCTCCATGCCCAATACTTTCCTAGCTTCGCCCAAGTCCTTCATCTCAAACTCTGACGATAGATTCTTCTTCAGAGCATCAATAGCAGATCTCGACCTCGAAGCAATCAACATATCATCTACATAAAGAAGTAGATAGATATATTCACCTGATGGTAGCCTGTTATAGTACACACATGGATCATAGTGGTTACGTGTATACTTCTTCTTTCAGATGAAGCTATCAAATTGCTTGTACCACTGTCTAGGAGACTGCTTCAATCCGTACAGCGACTTCTTTAGCTTGCATACTAACTCTTCCTTCCCTGCAGTCTTGTAACCTGTAGGCTGTGTCATATAGATATCCTCCTCTAGATCGCCGTGGAGAAAGGCGGCCTTCACATCAAGTTGGTCAAGGTCCAACTCATTCTGCGCAACTAAGGCTAAAAGAATACGAATTGATGAATGTTTAACCACAGGAGAGAATACCTCGTTGTAGTCAATTCCTTCCCTCTGAGCGTAGCCTTTAGCCACCAACCGAGCCTTGTAGCGCACTGCATCTTCTTGGAGAGATCCTTACTTCTTAGCAAACACCCATTTGCATCCTATGGCCTTCTTCCCCTTGGGCAACTTGGTGAGTTCCCATGTGTCGTTCTTGTAGAGAGATTGCATCTTTTCATTCATGGCCGCTTTCCACATCCTTACTTCCGAACTGATCTCAGCTTCTCTGAAGGTAGATGGAATAGCCTCCTCGACGACTGGAAGTGCATACGCGATGACCATATCAGTGGTGAGCCAACCTGGTCTCCTAGTGTTCCTTCTTGGTCTTTCCACTGCAGTAGGATCTGGAACAGTACCCATGACCTGCTCTTGACCCTGTTCAACATCTTCAACATCTTCTTCAACAACTCGATCACTGCCCTGTGTCACCTCAGGAATGATCCGAACTGATGCTGATTCCTCTAGAGATGGTGGATCTGCATCAATCTTTACCTGCTGCAATAGCTTCTTGGTCTTGCTGGTCTCCACCTGCTGAGAGACCGTAGGCTTCATCAAAGAAGCCTCATCGAACGTGACATCCCTACTGAGTATGAACTTGTTGTCCGTTGGGTCCCATATCTTGAACCCCTTGGTTCCTCGCTTGAAGCCAACGAACACCCCCTTCTTTGCCCTTGGGTCTAACTTGTCTTCTCTGACATGATAGTAGGCTGGACATTCGAAGACCATAGCAAATCATAGTCACCAGCAGCTTTTCCTGACCAAGCTTCAAGAGGAGTCTTCCCCCCTATTGCAGACGACGACAACCTATTCACGAGGTGGCATGCATACGCCAAATCTTCAACCCAAAACTTCTTTGACAGTCTGTATTGGATAACATACACCGGACCTTCTCTAGCAAAGTCCGGTTCATCCTCTTAGCCACCCCATTTTGTTGCGGAGTCTCTCGTACCGTGAAGTGTCTCGTTATGCCCTCGTCAAGGCATAGCTGTAAGAAAGGATCCGATTTGTACTCTCCTCCATTGTCAGAACGGAGGACCTTGATCTTCCTTCCCGTGCTTCTCTCCAGATTAGCCTTCCACTTCACGAACATTTCTAGGACTTCATCTTTGTGTCGCATGGTGTACACCCAACAGCGCCTAGAAAAATCGTCAATGAATGACACAAAATAGTGGTTACCTCCAATCGATGCAGTCTTGGTAGGTCCCCATACATCCGTGTGAACATAGTCAAGAATACCCTCTGTGCAGTGTGAAGCTGTGCCAAACTTCACCTTGGTCTTCTTGCCGATGATGCAATGCTCACAGAAATCCATCTTGCAGGTTTCGGCACCCTTCAGCAACCCTTGCCTCGCAAGAGCTTGCATTGACTTCTCTCCTGCATGACCCAGCCTCATGTGCCACAACTGGGTTGAATCTTCCTTTGGACTGGTAGAAGTTGCCACCTGCCCTGTCACCGTACTACCCTTCAAGTAGTATAGGTTATTTCGGCGATCGGCTTTCAATACCACCATTGAACCTTTTGTCATTCTAAGGACTCCTTCCTTAATAGACACCCCAAGGCCCAATGACTCCAAAGCTCCTACGGAAATCAAGTTCCTCTTCAACTGAGGTACATACCTCACTTCTTTCAACTCCCTCACCATCCCATCAAACATTCTGATTGGAATAGTGCCAACACGCTCCATGACGCACGGATGATCATCGCCCATGACGACCGAACACCCCTCCTACTTCTCAAAACTGGTAAACCAGTCCTGATTAGGGCATACATGATATGTTGCACCTGTATCCAAGATTCACTCGTTTTCACTCGAGTAGCCTATGATGGGCGTAGTAACTGAAAAAGAGAACACTGACGAATCTGAGTCCGATCCATCTGCCTGTGATTTACTGCTTGCAGTGTTAACCACCTTTGCGAGATTTGCCTCGGATTTTGATTCTTTCTTCTTTCCTTTGAACTTCGGACAATCTACTTTCCAGTACCCAATCTCTCTGCAGAAAGCACACTGATTCCTTTTGAGATCTCTGAACGTTGGCCTGGACTTAGATCTTCCTCTAACCTCCTTGCCTTTCCTCGATGAACCTCTGCCCCTTACTTCCAGTGCCTCCGTCGATGAGCTTGACTTAGAAGGATGTCTCTCCTTCTTCCTCGTCTCATAACTTGTCAGTGCAGACGATACCTCATTGTAATCCAAAGTCTGCCTTCCATTGATGAAGGTCAATGTGAATGTCTCATACTCCTCCTCTGGGAGTGAGTTCAGGAAGATGATCGCCTTGTCCTCCTCTTCTATAATGACATCCACGTTCACCAAGTCTGTAAGAAGCTTCGTGTATCGGTTGATGTGCTCATTCACTGTGCTCCCCTTCTTCATCTGAAATCGATACAGCTTACTCTTAAGCTGCAACCTGGACTCAACACTCTTCGTCAGGTATTTCTTCTCAAGGGTTTCCCACAGATGCTTCGCTGAAGTCTCATGTTGTGCAAGGTATTTTATGTCTTGCGACAAACATGAACGTATCAACCCACACGCCGACCTGTTCATCTTTGCCCACTCTTCATCAGTGGTCGTGCTCCTCTTCTTTTCCAATAGGAGAGCGTCCTCGAGGTTCGATGCATTCAGTGCATCCATAACCTCGCATCTCCACATCCCGAAGTTATTTGTACCGTTGAACTTGACAACATCAATCCTTGGGTGAGGATTCATGGTCTTAACTGAAGCTATTTCTTCTGCCATTGAGATTACTTGATCCTCTATCTATGCGGAAGAACAACCAACTGGAAATAGATCACTACTCAGATAAAAATTAGATTTTTTACCTTTCCCTTGAAACCCTAGATCGAGTTTCTCTCCGGATCTACTCCACCACAGATTCCACGAGCCCTCCTTGCGTCCTCCTGAGATCGACACACAATCCCACGAACACGAATACCTCTGATCTGAGATCGACACACGATCTCCGCCGAATTAGATCTCGAGCCCTCCGAATCTCCAGAAATCCCAAGCGAAGCCTGGAAGCTCTGATACCACTTGTTGTGCCCACTATAACAACCCGATAGAGGATTCTCTGAATTTCTCAAGTACCAAGAACAATCCCAAACAGCACAAAACAATCACCAGAAGAAAGCACACGCAAACAAAACAATCTAACGAGGTTCGACCTCAATGCTTACGTCCTCGGGGCAATCCAGAAAGAGATTAAATTACTTGAAAGATGATTACAATTGCTAGCAGCCTCTTTGAGTGCAAGAGAGCTCCAGCAAATTCCCAGCAATCAGATACAAACCCTAGAAACCAACAACAGCCCTTAAATACAACAGGTTTTCAAACCTGCAAATCGCAGCCCGCCCCGCTTGTCGGTCGACTGGGCGGTCGACCGACCTCTTCCACCGGTCGATCGACCTCTTCCACCGGTCGACCGGTCGGTCGACCGGGTGCCCAACAGAGAGTTGGGTACTTACAGTCAGTCGATTCGGTCGACCGGGCGGTCGACCGCTCTCTGACCCTGTGCATGTTGTGCACGTCGGTCGACCGGGCTGGTCGACCGAAGCTCTGATACTGCGGGCGGTCGACCGGGCCAGTCGACCGGCCAACCTGTTTCCTGCTGCTATTGCTATTTTCTGCTGCTGTTTCCTTCGCCTTTTCGTCGTCGACTTCCTTGGAGATCACCTCGACGACCCCTCGACAATCCATGTCAACTTTCTCAGGAATATTCTCTCTTTCCAACATATACCTTATACCTCAAGTCATCATAACCTGAGTTCATACAACCTGAGTTGTCTCCTAAACTAAGAAAACAACATAAAATTGATAAAATCAAGAAAATTGAATACAGGCAAAACCAGTTGTACAAGCTCAGTTTACGACTTCATGAGACAAGTACGTCGAAGGAATAATCTAAATAAGAAAACTCGCATATACCTTATACCTTACGTCACATAACCTGAGTTCATACAACCTGAGTGGTCTCCTAAACTAAGAAAATAATATAAAATTGGTAAAACTGATAAAATCGATAAAATCAAAAGCAGGCAAAACCAGCTGTACAAGCTCAGTTTACGGCTTCATGAGACTAGTGCATCGAATCACGCCAAGCGTGATGGCGTCTAGTGTTGTACGTTAGTTTAACTCAAGTTTTGCTTAGCTCCACTTGGATATTCACTTGCTTGCTTGCTATTTGCCTACTTGATAGTTTAATAATTATTTTAATTCTAATTGTGAAGAGATTGAAATCTTTACTTATACTTTTTTCTTAGAAATTATTACTTTTCAGTGTTTGTACCAATCTCCTGTATTGGTATCGATTTCTCATATTGTGTTACATGACAATTAATATCTATTTTGCTAATCACTTGGCATGCTTTCACTTGATATGCTAACACCTGCATGTTACCACCTGACACTTACCATGCTTTATACTTGACTTATGATTATCACATTACGAGAAAGTAATAACTGATATCCTGATATACTCCAGTACTCCTGACACTCTTGTACCTAACATGCTTCTGTTCATTCATGTATCCTGATAATCACAATAATCGATGATAAAAAGGACAAATTACACCGGGTAAGAAGAAAACTGATGGACTTCAATTTGTAATTATATTTATAATGTTTTAGGTATGTTGTACAACTATTATACCCCCTTCTCTGGGCATACAATAAGACCTTTCCCCCACTGTGCTTCGCGACAGTTCCGCTCAACACCGAAACATCTTGGGTCATAGTCCCGGGCATGCACAGAACCCATTGTAAACATAATTCATTGGTCTCATTATCAGTTTCAATAATCAATTTCGACTTACTCATATATGGATGTATGTTTCTTGAGTCGTGTGCCAGGACATACCTAGATATATGGGTTAGACGAGTAATAATAATAAGATGCTAATTAATAATTCATCATGTTGTTTGCAACTCGGGTTATATGAACTCTGATTACAATAACATAAGATATAAAGTTTATATATGAGGGTTTTCTTATTTGGATTATTCCTTCAATATACTAGTCTCATGAAGCCGTAAATTGAGCTTATACAGCTAGTTTTGCCCGCATTTGATTTTATCGATTTTATCAATTTTATGTTGTTTTCTTAGTTTAGGAGATAATATGGGTTGTATGAACTCAGGCTATGGTGATGTGAGGTATAAGGTATATATATGAGGGTTTCATTATTTGAATTATTCCTTTGACGTACTTGTCTTATGAAGCCGTAAATTGAGCTTGTACAACTAGTTTTGCGCGTACTCGGTTTTATCAGTTTTATGTTATTTTTTAGTTTAGGAGACAACTCGGGTTGTCTGAAATCAGGCTATAGTGACGTGAGGTATAAGGTATATATATAAGAGTTTTCTTGTTTGGATTATTTTTTCGACGTACTGACCTCACAAATCCATAATTTGGAGTTGTACAACTGGTCTTACCACATTTACTTTACTTGATGCCTCATTGCCTACTCATGTGTGTCTGTGCTCACAACATGATTTTCAATACATGCTTTTCAATTTAGATTTATCGATATACGTGTGCTTGTTCATGCACACCACTCGGCACTCATCTTACACTCGTTGAGCAGCTTTCTAACTCTCCTGGACCTGCATGTACAGATCCTGGAGTTTGAACTGTGGTGGACTTTCTATTGATCAGAGTTGCGCAGCGGTAGCATAGTAGATTAGCGGTTGACCGTTCGGGGTCCTTTTCTTTCAGGCCACCTGCTCGGCTCTCGAGTTTCCTTTTGTAACTCGTGAGTATCTTTTATACTGTTCATACTTGTATATCTCTTTGTACTCTCACTTTTGCGCCTATTGGTGATGTAATATTCTTGTAATAATGTGTTACATCCTGTGATAACTTTGTAATTGTACTCTTATGTGGAATGTATAATGCACCGCATACTTCTGTACTCTGATTCTTGTATGTACTAATACTTAGCGTATATATGTGAGGGTATTTTTGCCCTGCGTATATACGTCACAGTAACGTCTCCGTTCTCACGGAGTCGGGATGTTATAAAAATTTAATTTTATAGTCATAATTATATCAGGATTAGTTTATAAGCTTTTATTTTTTAATAAAGTAAGTAATAAATTATGAATAGGAGTTTGATTTTGAGTTTGAATTGTTTTACTGTTGCCTATAAAAAAAGAAGCATAGTCGACATTTTGTAACGAAGAAAAAAGAAAATTGAGAGAAATAAAAATGAAAGAATTTTGTAGTTGAGAAAAAGTTTTGTAACCCTTAGTCCTAAATATATGTGTCATAGTATTAGTACTCAATACGATTTCTCAGAATTTTCTAAAATTTTTCTGCATTATTTTAGAAAATCTCCGAATTCGGTATCGACTGATACCGGTAACCGACTCTATGATTATTATTTCACAAACGGAGTTAAATTTTAAGAATTTACTTTCAAATTATTCTTCAAGATCATATTTTCTATTCTACTATATTTTTTGGAGATTTTTCTGAAATAATAAAAAATCTGACTAATCCGGTGTTGATATGTATCACCGATCGATTCAAGAATTTTAATTTGCAAATCAGACTGAATTTCTTAAATCTGATTTCACATTACTCCTCAGTGTAATATTTTCTATTTTACAAAATTTTTGGGAACTATTTGGGCTAGTCAAATTTTGACCCAATTAAAATATTAATTAAATAAAACTAATTTATTCTTTTATTTCTTTTTTTCCCCTAATTCTTCTCTTTCTTCCCCTTAAGCCACTTCCATACCCGCCACCTCTCTCTTATCAAACTCTCTCTCTATCTCTCTCACATGAAATTCTCACTATCTCTCACAAACAATATCTCTCTCCCACTCTCTCTCACTCTCCCTTTCTCATCCCCTCTCTTTGGACCTGACTGTCGACCGGCGACCAAGGCTGCTGCCGGCTAGGCCTGGTGTCCACCCTCTCCTCTTCTCTCCTCTCCTCTCTCAAGCTATTTCTCCCCTTCTCTCTCTCTCTCTTTTCCATTCTCTCTTTCTTTCTTCTTCTCCTTCCTCTCTTCAACTTCTCCTCCACATTTCTACCCGTTGCCGACCAAGATGCGCGGTTATTCTCCGGCCAGCGTTGTCCCTAGCCGTGCCACTCTGACCTACTCCTTCTCCCTCTCTTCTTCTTCTTTTCTTTCTATCATCTCCTCCTCCTCCTCACTCTCCCTCTCGTTCTCTCTCTCCCTTGGTCGCGCCAGCTGGCCAGAACCGCCGCCCGACGCTGCCTCGTCGCGTCCCCACTACATTATATTTTGGGAAGCGGGGCATGACAAGTTTGAATAAAGATATTTTATTTTTGGGTTCTTCAAATAAAATTTTATGTTCTTCTTTAAAGTCAACATATACTACAATAAAAAGCACTAGTTGGAATGTTAAGGAAAAAATCCATCTATCAATTTTGACTTTAACTGGAAATCAATTATTTCAAGTTATTGGGATTTCGCTACAACCCCTATGTCAAATCATAATTAGGAAAAAAACTCAACTTCATAATTTTATTCGCTTGATCCACCTCTTTTTTAAACCAACTACATGAGCTCATGTGTCAAGCGTAGAAGAGCTCCTCAGTGGTGAAAAACGTAAATATTCTGCAGTAATCGCTTCGTAAAAATGGATAGCTTCAAAAATACGAACAACTGGTATATAGAGGATTGCGATCATGATTGCAGTCCTCACAAAAAAAAAAATCCTATTTCTGAGGACAACAATCTTGAGCGCAATCCTCACAAAATGCCTACTTTTTTAGGAGTATGGCCATGATCACAATTCTCTTTATCAGTACATGTTTCTGAGTCTTTATAGGAATGCAACCATGATCGTAATCTTCATAAAAATGACATATTTTGAGTTTTTATAGGACTATGATCATGTTCGCAGTTCTTTTTATTAGGAATGTGATCATGATTGCAGTCCTCACAAAAATGCCATATTTTTGAATTTTTATTAGGACCGCTATTCATGATCACAATCTTCTTTATTAGGATTGCGACCATGATCACAGTTCACACAAAAATACCTTATTTTTAAGTCTTTATTAAAGGACTACGAGTCGCAGTCCTCATAGAGAACTGTGATCATGAGTCATATATCTCATATCAACATCCCCATCATGGATAGACTCTTGTTCACTGATAACCGATTCCCAATGCTTTCCAGATCTAAAAAACATATCGATGACAAACACAAACAAAACTCATCACGAGCACGAATAAACGAGGTCTGTAAAAGGTTGATTCTAAAAAAAATTGGTCTGGGGGCCCGCCCCCTAAGACCCCTAGGAGGGGGCTTCCCGCCCCTTCCAATCCCAATAGCGATCTGACTGCACAAGTTGCCCCAAATTACTCTGCGTCAAGGTCAAGATTGAGAGAAAGCAACGTCGAGGATGATGGAGAAGGATAAAAGAGGAAATGAAAATATATAAAGAAGTGGTAGTTGAAATGAATCAGTTTATGCTGACGTGAATGAAGTTGTAGCGAAGAAAGTTATGAAGTTGAGTTTTTTTCCTTCTAATTATGAAGCAAAGTAGGTGGCTGTAGAGAAATTTTTCTTATTTCAAATGTTAACTTTAGTTATAACATTATTAGACATAACTATTTACAAAAAAAATATCTTTTTACTGATAAATATAATTTTGAGGCTAATATCTATTTGAGTCTCAATCTTGATAGTTTTAATTTTTTTTATGATCTCTCTTACAGATTTTTGAATAATGTTAAACAGGCTATTTTAATACACTATAACTAGATTCAAAGAAATTAAACATACACCTAAACTCTTGCATTACATATAAAATTTTTAAGATAGGGCCTCACATTTCTCTCTTTAGTCCACTATGAGTTCAAGAGGTATAGTCCAAATAGTACAGTTCTTGATTTTTTTCATCTAGATCACCAAGTACCTATCTCTCTCTTTTTATTAAATTTGAAACCACCTACTCAACAATTAATGTGCAAATCATTGTATAATAGAGAGATAAATTTAAAGCATTCAAATAATTATATACAAAATAAAAATAATAAAAAGATCTAAAATTTCTCCTTACAAATAAAAATGTCTTGTTTATAGAGAAAAACTTATAACTAAAAAATTAATCTTATCAATTTTAAAATCATTGAAAATATTAACATGTTTTTTTATATCTTATTTCTTTTTGAATAAGTACATATTAACTATTATATATATGTTTTTTTTGTCTCTTTTATATATATTATCTCATGCTTAAATTCACATTAGCATTAGTGAAATATTTCATTACTATCTAGTGATATAAATAAATCAAAATTTATTTACAATGTATAATGCAATATATGTTAAAAATAATTATATGGTAATATTGATTAGCATAAATAATTATATTCTACTATTAATTTCTTTTTAGCCTTATCTAATGTATACTAAAATTATATTTCAATTTCACAACAATAACAGTATTTTAGCTCCAAAATCAAAATATGTACACATGCGCTGCAGATATATTTTCTCATATACACCCGGTATTTTTGTTCTATAACTGCCAACATAAATTACCAAATTCTGTGAAAGAAGTCTGTTAAATAAATTAACATACAGAATATAAACTATATGTATACTCCACGATAAAATTTTTACAACCAAATAATTTTGATGAATCAATATGCAATATTTCCGATGTAAAACAAATTTTGACAAATTTGACTTGTGAAGCAGTAGAGGACCCCTTCGGAAAAGGGTCCTTCCAAAAATTGGCGGGCGAGCCCACCGAAAGTAGGGCGGAACTCGCTCGCCTCAAAGAAAGTGTGTTCGCTTTCGTTGGGTGTTGGCACGACCCGTCGTCTCTATACGATCATTGGCGAGTCGCCTCTCACCCCCGACAGGACGGGTTAAACCCTAAATCACACGCCCCCCTCGCTACTTAATGACCCCCTCCATCCTACCCTCCTTCAACTTGTCCGATGTGGGACTAAAACAAAATGTTAACTCTCACCGATTAAAACTCGCAAAACCCTAACCCGTCTTTTACATTTTCTCTCTCTATCTCTCTGTTTTGGGAAAGAGCAGAAAGTTAGAGCGGCGAATATGTTGTCTAATTCTGTTAATAATGATCAAATAGAAGGGATTCAAGATGATTGGAAGTAAGTTTTTTGTTTTTTGGTTCAATTTTGTGTTTGAGATTTGATGTTTGTATTGTTATTGAAAGTTTGTCGTTTGAATTGGTTCTTCAGTTCGAATATGGACGGAAGCAATGCGATTATTTTACCGGAGAGGAAAAAGAGCAAGGCGAAAGGAATTGGGAAGGTACCAACAAGCCAATTTCGTCTTCCTCCATTGAGATGCTTGAAATTTTTGTTTTTTAGGTTTTGTTTTTTTAACTGGGTAGCGCTGATTCTTGCAATTTTAGGTTTCGAAGAAGAAGCAAGCACCGCCCATTAGCAAAAGCAAGCTGAAGAAAGTGAAAAAGTTGCAGGTTTGGGATTGGTTTTGTAGATAAAGTTATTTTTCTTTCTGCTTAAAAAAAACGATTTCTATTGTATGGTATTGTTTTGTACTTTCAGGAGGAGAAGGAGAAGAAGTTGTTGCAAATTAAAAGTATTAAGATTTTGGAGTATGTTATTGAATCATTTCAAGTCCTTTTATTTACTCATAAATGTGATGAAATTTCCCTTTTGGGGCTAATTATTTGAAATCCTTCGTTTGTGCATATTTGATGTAGGAAGTACAAGATACGGGACGGGGCATATTCACTACTGCAATCATCGGGAACTATTGGTCAGGTATGTACCTTTTAGCTAAATGACCTTATTTGGTTATTTTTGCTGAGTGCATTGGAAATTTTAATTGCATGAATTCGTTGCAATATAGGCTGAAACTGTGAAGGAGAAGCGTAGACGAGTGGTGCAACTTTCTAAAGCAGGACTAGAGGTGCCTGAGGATCTTTCGCCTTTGAAAAAGAAAGGAAAGAGGATTACTCCTTGCGACGAGGAAGCCAATTTAAATTTTGATTCTGGTCAGAGTTACCAGCAAAATGCATCTAGTGACAATGATCTGAAGATGACAAAATGTTTGGAAGATAATGATTGCAACCACAGCCCGGTTGCTCGAGTCCATTTGGAGACTGTTAGTAAGATCTCAGTAGATGTGGATGTTGGATCATATGCAGTTACACTGTCCAAAGAATTTATACATAAGGGAAATGACAACATTGCTAAAGATCAGAATAGTACTCAATCCATTTCATGTAGTTGTGACGAAGGAAACATCACCAAGTTGCAGGTTTGCTTCCATATTGATTTAACAACTAACACTGTGCTATACAAAATTCAATCTTCTTTTATTTTTCTTGAGTCTGCTTTACTTACTTTTCCGAATGCATCTCATATATCACTTCGAACTATCCTTGTGTTCACCGTCAATACTATGTAAAGTAATTTGCTTGTAAATCTTTTTTATCCTTTAGCAGGTCTTGGATGTCCATCAACAGATATCTTTAGTGTTCCAATAGTCGTCTTATAGTAGTTTGGATTCAGGACACTAACACCTGTAACATTTTGATGTCTGTGACTGATTAGAGTAATCTACTCTACAGCTCCTAATGACCATATTCTGGATTTGGTTTTGTATATGGTTACTTTAAATAAAATATAGATCAACTTCAATGGAGTGGATGTTGGTATTTAAGTGGGAAGGATTCGTGGTTGAATCCTTATGAAACTACACAAGTCTCTCTCTCTCTCTTTATATATATATATATATATATATATATATATATATATATATATATAATATATATATATATATATATATATATATGGGGTTACTGTACCTCAGCCGCCAGCTGAGTGAGTTTCTCAGCCGGCGGGACGTGGTAACATAATAGCCACGAATATGTCATTAATTTTGGCGGACAAAAACCAAAAAATTCCCGCCCGAGTAAGTATCAGTCACTTCAACAATTGCATTGACGAAAATACCCTCACTCACAACTTTTTATTGTATGTAAAACCTTTCCTTTGAAAAAAATTATAGATCTGAAATTTTCAGCTCATCAATCCGAAAAGTTTAGTGTTATTTTTTCCTAAATTTTTCGATCTTTTTCATTCAAAATTTTATTTTTTTTAAAAAAGATCTGATCAAGATGGCACTCAAGAAATCATTCGCGGAAAAAGATAAAAGGGAAACCTAGAAATTTTTTTAGGTTCTGTAACCCTTAATAGTTATATTTTTCAGTTTTGATTCCCTTTCTTTTTTATAGAAAATTTCATATTTTAATTTAACTTCAATTAAAAGTGTTTGATGAACTGAATTTTATCATGAAAATTCTGTTATTTCTTAAAATTTTTAAGAATCTTAGTTTTTAAAAATAAATTAGTTAATTTTTTTTTTAAAGCTTGCGACCATGATCGCAAATAAGAGAGAAAGAGTCATTTTTTTTGATTTAAAGCAGTAAGAATCTTTAATCCAAGTCACAGTTTAAGATGAAAAGAAAAATAGGAATTAACGATTTTATTAGAGATTTATTTTTTTTAATTTTTTAACACAGCGACCAAGGTCAAAAGTTATTTTTTTCATTCCCTTTTTTGTCGACTTGGGTCGCAGTTATTTGTATTAGCGTCTTAGGTTTATGCAACCTTGGTCGCAGTATTTTTTTAAAAAATTATTAACGGCCGTTTTTTAAGATTATTTTTTTAGAACTCTGCGGCTGTTGTCGTAGTGTTGCCGTCCGTTTTCTCATTTTTGGGGGTCTGGTCGTAGTATGTTCTAATAAGTTAGTCTAATAGGATACTGCAACCCTGGTCGCAGTATGAAGAAACAAAGGCCCCTTCATGGTAAATTATTTGTGTTAGTTAGAAACTTGCGAGCTCTGTCGCAGTGTAATTTAACAGTGCGACCTTGGTCGCAGTGTTTTATAATTTATTAAAGACTGTTGCGACCAAGGTTTCCTTATTTCCATTCTATAGATGTAACAGAGTGAGTGACTTAGGTCGCAGTGATATTAAAAACAAATAATGAGTTCAGATCGCTGTCGTAGTTAATGTATTATATTCCAGATCGTACTGCGATCATAGTCACATTGCCCAATTGGGAACTGCAGAGTTTTTATGTACATAACGATATATGTTATAAATTTTATTAAAATAATTAATTTACGAAAAGTAAACATAATCGTCCAGATATTTTTCTACCCTAAGAAATTAAAATAATAATAGTCTTGCCGTATTCATAACAAAAAATAACTGAATCTTAAAATATATTAACTTTTAACCAGTTTTCGAAAACTGAACAGTCACCTGGAAAGTATACACTTTTTGGAAAAAGGCAGATAATAAATTTACGCCATGTTCACGTCGTTTGAGAGCATAAACTTATTGGAATTCCTGGATTCTTTATATATTAAGGGTATCCATTGGAGGATAACATACAAGCTAAATTACATTTCTGAAATTCGCTTCTGTCAAAAATCTGAAAAAGATTCAAAAATGTCTTCTCCACCATCTTCACCAAAAAGAAGCCATTCATCTAATGATGATTGGATGTATAGTTCTGATACGTTCCTTCGCTACGGGTCAGAGGATGAGCTTGATACAGACGACTCGTTCTGGGAGTTCATGGATGAACTGAAATACCGCTATGAAGAGAAAGAAAACGAAGAATAGAGTGACGGTAATGAGGAAGAGGAGGAACAGAAGACGAGCACTGTCATAATATGGATGACGAATCTGATTATGATGTTGATGACGAGGACGACTAGATTAGTACTTTTAAATATGTATTTTGTTTTAGGAAATTTAAGCCTTTTTGTAATGCAATTTATGTTAATTATAATTTTTTTTTATAATTTTAGTATTACTGGTGGCACTTTTTCACTAATTTAACTCTTATGGTTGTTGGAACATGGAACTATGGTGGCAAATTTTAATGGGCTATGTCGAATTTACATGTCAAGAATGTGATCCAATCACAAAAATATTAAAATTACATAAAATGTGATAAACTGCGACTAATGTCGCAATCACAAAAAAAATAATATCAGCGACTGAAGATAAATAAATGGCTAATTTAAGAATATAATCTTAACTGCGACCAAGGTCGCAATGTAAAATTGAAAAGGTCCAATTTTCACAATATAAAATTTAATTACAACTATATCTCAATATATTAAACTGGTAACATAATTAAAAAACTTAATGTAATAATTCATTGAGAACTTGAGAATTAAACAATCCAACTTTCCCGTGAAATATAAACTGCGGCTCTGGTCACAGTTATTAAAATACACTCCTCATTCTGTAAGTGCTATAAATTGCGACAAAGTCGATGTCAAATATAGTCAAATATGAACTGCGACTCTGGTCGCAGTCTATGTTCAGTGAACTAAAATATAACATATAATGTGAATAATAACTGTGACTAAGGTCGCAGATGCAAAGAAATCTGTAACTTCTAAATAAAAGATTGCGACTGTAGTCGCAGTTCTCAGTATGGCCAGGTTTTTAAAAAAATGTGAATAATAACTGTGAAAATTTGTCATTAATATATACTGCGACCTTAAGTCGCAGTTCTTAAAATTTAGTATATTAAAAAAATAATTGAAAATCACACGTCTGAACTATAATAAATAGGACTACGACTAAGGTCGCAGTTGTAAAGATAGTTTTGACCACTGGAAAAATGGTTTTAATACATACTGCGACCGTGGTCACAGTTCTTACAATTTAGTGTATTAAATCAAATAAGTGCGACTGATATCGCAGTTAACAAAACTGTGAAATTGTTTCTGAAAAAAAGACTTTAGTAAAAGTGATTATATTGTTCTGTAAAACGAAATCTAGGTCGCAGTTCCATATACGTTACACAAAATTTTTTACAAATAAGAAATTGTAGGGAAAAAAAGATAATAAAAACCTCTTGATCAACATTCAAAGATCTCAACCCTTCAATACTTTCTATATTTTGTGAGGAAGTTGAACAAGATGATATATGATTCATATTTAAATCGGGAGATAGAGATCAGGGACGATGACGACTTGAATTGGCAGGAGAAGTGTTCTGCTCCGCCGTCGACATTAAAATAAAAAAGGAGATTTAGGTCTGCAAAGTAAAAAAAAAGAAAAAAACCTGATCCAGATCCCTCTTTTTTTAGAAAAACTTTTTGACAGTAAAACTCAAACCTAGATCTGACAACACGCAAAAAAAGAAATAGGGGAAAATAATAATAAACAATAACAGAGCAACTACCTTTTATCGCGGGGCATTTAGTAATTTCACATGTTCCAATAGGCGGGCTGTAACTTATTGATGTGGTTAATAAAGTGCCACGTCACCGCAGGATGAGAGAAACTCTCAGCTGTCGGCTGATATACATATTTCTGTGTGATATACATATTTCTCTCTCTCTCTCTCTGTGTGTGTGTGTATATATATATATATAGAGAGAGAGAGAGAGACACTTGTGCCATTCCAAAAGGATTTGAGCTCAAAATACAACCCTCCAACATTCGAATACAAGATCCACTCCGTTGAAGTTGATCTATATTATTTCAAGTATCTATAAACTAAAAATCAAGTATTTTCAATACTTTTTTACCATCCATCAAGCGGCTCAAAATGGACGGGCGAAAGTAGTGAGTTGGTTAGATCTTTGTCTTTAGACATACAAATTCTCGATCCGGCCATTTGATTATGATCAAAATATTTTAAAACCCTTACAAATCAATTTTTTTTAGGTTTCAAATGTTTTACACTGTTAAACTAACCAACTCACTATTTAGGCTGTCCTTTTTTTCCCTACTTGATGCATAGGCAAAAAGTATTCAAAACACTGGATTTTTGATTTATAGATACTTGAAATAATATAGATCAACTTCAACAGAGTGGATCTTGTATTCGAATTAGATCAACTTCAACAGAGTGGATCTTGTATTCGAATGTCGGATGATGGTATTTGAGTGGGAAAGATTCGGCCTCAAATCCTTTTGGAAGGACACAAGTCTCTCTCTCTCTCTCTATATATATATATATATATATATATATATATATATATATATATATATATATATATATATATGCATACCATCTCAAAGCTCCATTTCTACTCCGCATACTATCTTTTATTTCAAGTATATTGGTTCATTTCTCCATCTACCTTCATCATGTGACAAAAGTAGAAACAATGTTTTTGAGATTTGTGTACCCTCAATTCAGTGATGCTTTTTATGTTTAGCTAATCCATGCACAATATGTTGATTCAAGTGATCCCAAAAATTCTTTCAGAACTTCAATTAGTACTTGACGACTTGTTGCCCAGGCTTATTGACCAACAGCATATCATCTACTAATAGAAATCCATCTTGCACACTTCCCTTTATCAGTGTCTCCCTCATGATGGAGGCCTACTTCCAATATCTAATTCTTATGAAAAAGACTGAAAGTACCTGCTTTCTTATATACACATCTTTAAGATACTTTTGCCACATTTGATAAATTTCTTTAAACATCCATGTTATGGGATGCTAACTTGCTTCACTTTCTTATCGGGACCAAAAGTCACCCAACACTGGTATACAGTGGCGTACGCAGGATTTTCACTCAGTGGAGGCGGAAATGTCATTCATAAAGTAAGAATTCCTAATTGACACACTCAGTGGCGTACACGGGATTTTCACAGAGGAATTTTACTCAGTTAAAATGTTATACTCATTAATTAACCAAGAACATGAATATTAACTAATAAATATGTATTCTAAACAACATAATACTTAAAATTTTGTAATGGGTTCAATTAGATTAATGACCAGTGCCCTTCCTTCAAAATTAGAACATATAGCAACTCTTAAGTAAAGCAAAAAATAAGAAACATATGATTAACACATTATTAACCAACATACATCAAACAAATAAACAAAACCTAGATACATGTAGGATACAAAACTTAAAAGAAAAGTTATGTCAGAATCAATAGATTTGAAGTACGTACCTTAAAATTAATTTAGCCCCTCGTCTGCGTTGTATTAGTTGTCAACCGATGATGCATTGTAAAACGTAGGGAAGGGTTCTAGTATCTCAATTCTCAACACTACTGAACACAACAAATTTCCCCATTTTTTAATAGACAAATTTAAAAAATAAAGAAAACCGCATTATCTGTTCCCATAAACCTAAGGAAACATTTTTAACTAAATTTCTCTACTTTCTTCGCAAAAATAATGAAATTTATTGACAAAAAAGCATAAAAGGAAACCAAAAAAATAAAATTTATAGCCAAAAGACCTGTTTCAGCTCTTCGACCACATCTCTCCGCTTCATCTCCTCTTATGGTGACAGTTTCAATCTCTCTTTCAACATAAACTGAAAAAAGAACAATAAGAATTCGACAATCACTCACTGAAAATCAAAAATAAAATCAAAAAGAAAATCAACAAGAACTCATTCAAAAACTCAGACTAATCAGCTGAACCAACATCTGCGAGATCTGCTGGTCAAGCTGGAGCCAGGTGGTCGGATCAAATCGTACTTCGGTCGAAAAATTAAAGGGGATCGGGTACCCAGGCCCAAGTCTCGCCATAGAGAATCCATCCGCCGCCTCTGGTGGAGGCGGAGGCAGGAGGGGCAAGGCTCTTCTGGAGCTCAGAGTCTCGGACACAGAGAGAGAGAGAGAGAGAGTGAGAGAGGTTGTCTGTATGCGCTAGGGATTTTTTGAAGGCGATCGAGGCCGAGAGGTGAGAGCACTGTGGGCTGAGTTTTTGTGAAGAGGTTTTTTTTTGTGAACGAAAAGGGCGGTTATTTCATTTACAACCCGGTCCAAAGATCCAATTTTATGAACGAAGCGGGCAGTTCTGTCTTTTTACAATCCGACCCGTCCCAAATGCCCTATACTGCTCTGTGTGCATGCATTTCAGTGGGGGCGACCGGCCCCACTCGCCCTCACCTGTGTCCGCCAATGCTGGTATATCACTTTGTTTTTTGCTTGAAACGCATAAGCCTGAATTTTCATTGGATTATCAACCTATCAGTGATGGTAAACCTAAATTAGATAGACATTTTTGGAACAGAGCTGCAAGCACAGGGATAATATTTAGATAACTGTTCCATTCATAGCATGTTCTTTGCAGGTTTCATCGTGATACTTACGGGTGCTATATTCTTTTTCTCCCTTTGCCAGGACCAGCCTGTTTTCAGTTCAAATGTGAAGGACAGGAAGATCACTTCAGATATTAAAGTCCAAGGAGATTTAAGTGCCCCCATGGTGGTACATGTATCAAGGCCAAAGGAGATTGAACGGAAAAGGAGAGATCTTCCAATAATTATGATGGAGCAGGAGATAATGGAAGCTATAAACGAGCATTCAATTGTAATTTTATGTGGAGAAACAGGATGCGGTAAAACTACACAAGTTCCTCAGGTGTGCTTCTATTGTTTGCTTTCTTCCATATGGTTAAAACTCTAGGTTGTATAATGGCATCTCTTAACAATTCTCTTCTCCTTTGTAATTTCTGCTTTCTTTTTCGTGATGCAGTTCTTATATGAAGCCGGCTTTGGGTCTAAAAATTGTAACCTCAGAAGAGGAATGATTGGTGTTACACAACCACGGCGTGTTGCTGTTCTTGCCACTGCCAAGAGAGTGTCCTTTGAATTAGGCCTCCGTCTTGGGAAGGAGATTGGTTTTCAAATTAGGCATGATAAAAGGATAGGAGATAGTTGCTCCATCAAGTTCATGACTGATGGCATTTTACTTCGAGAAGTCCAGGTTATTTTACTGATATTTTGGCTTGCATCTTTCTTTATTTGAAATACTCTCTCCTGAGTGTGCTTCTCAGTTGTATCCTCCAATTGATTGGCTAATTCTCAGAGATGCAGGAAGTCCGGGAACTGTCTTTTGTATATCAAATTTTATACACGCATATGCAAACAAAATACAAATTTTCTCTCAACTTTTAACTGTTCTGGCAAATGACCTTTGATATTTTTGGTGCAGAGCGATTTCTTACTGACACGTTACTCTGTAATTATTCTGGATGAGGTCCATGAGAGAAGTTTGAATACAGATATACTTGTTGGAATGCTCTCTCGGGTTATAAAACTTCGCCAGGTTAGAACCATATAACTCTACTTATTATGTTTTTTTAACAGCAGATAACATTTTTCTCTTAATTAACAATTAATGTTTGTGGCAGAAATTATATTTAGAGCAGCAGGAGCAAATACTTTCAGGTGTGAAAATTGATCCTGAAAAGAAGATCACTCAATTAAAGCTTGTACTTATGAGTGCTACACTTAGAGTTGAAGATTTCATTTCAGATAGGAAATTATTTCAGGAGACCCACCGGTTCTAGAAGTTCCAGTGAGACAATTTCCCGTTACAATTCACTTCTCAAAGAAGACACATGAGGATTATTTAGGTCAAGCTTATAAGAAGGTAAGGTTGATCCACAAGAGGCTCCCACCTGGTGGCATACTGGTGTTTGTCACTGGACAAAGGGAAGTGGAAGTTCTTTGTAAGAAGCTACGTAAAGCATCTAAGCAATTTTTTGCAAATAATTCTATGAAGAAAACAGACAATGAGATGACTGCCAACTCGGCCATGGACATGAAGGACATCAATGAAGCATTTGAAATAAGCAGCAAGTCTCCTGATCAACACACTGACAGGTTTAGCTCTTTTGAGGAAGATGACTACTATCCAGATGTGGATTCGGATTCCGATTCCTCTTACTCAGAGACAGAGAGTGATTTTGAAGATGATACTGAAGGAACCTCAGAGAAGGCTGATTTGACGCTAGATCTTTTAAGAGATTCTGTGAGTCTTTCTTCTTTGAAGTCCTCTTTTGAAGCTTTAGCTGGGGAACCATGCAACCAAAATTCCAAGGAGGAACCAAGTCTACTTACTCATCCCGAGAAAGAATCAACTCCGTCTGGTCCTCCCACTACAGAAAAACAAGCAGAAACTACTACTACTGGTCCTTTGTATGTCTTGCCCCTTTATGCAATGCTACCTGCTTCTTCCCAGCTTCGGGTATTTGACGAGGTACCTGAAGGAGAAAGACTTGTAGTGGTTGCTACTAATGTGGCTGAGACTTCTCTGACAATCCCAGGGATAAAATACGTGGTTGACACTGGAAAAGAGAAGGTCAAGCATTATAACTTTTCCAATGGGATGGAAACATATGAAGTCCAGTGGATAAGCAAAGCATCGGCAGCTCAACGTTCAGGAAGAGCTGGAAGAACTGGACCTGGCCACTGTTATCGCCTTTATTCATCTGCAGCCTTCAGTAAAGATGATCTATTTCCAGAGTTTTCTTGCCCTGAGATCTCTAAGATTCCTGTTGATGGCGTTGTCCTTCTAATGAAGTCCATGGGCATTGATAAGGTGATAAAACCTACGAGGACCTTTTTCTTGAGTTCTTCTGTTCTTTTCTTTTTTTCTCTCTCCCTCCTTATAACTCTTTCTTTCGCAAATGTACCATCTAAAAGTTTGGCTTTCTGCATATTCCCCTCTAGTTGCTATATGCATATGCATGTATAGAGCTTAAAATTTCTTTTTGACACCCTCCAATTTGTTGATAATGGGCATTAGTAAATGTGGAAAATTTTATGGTGATGATAGAAAGATGAAAATGTTGGCAATGAGGATGCAAATTTCATGAATGCCCTTCTGCAACCATTAAATTTTCTAACCTAGCATGGCAGGTTAAAGAGTCATTTCTCAAGTTGCTTAGCATCTAACATCAACTAGGATATGTATTTGATAAATCTGGACAGATGCAAATGTTAGGGGCATGCACACACATGTTTGTTAATTTTTCTCGCAAGTCTTTTTTTCTTTAAATAACATGACTTCCAATTCATACATATTGTAGGTTGCAAATTTTCCATTTCCAACTCCTCCGGAGACCACGGTTTTGGTTGAGGCAGAACATTGCTTAAAGGCTCTTGAGGCACTCGATGCCCAAGGCAAGCTTACACCAATTGGAAGAGCAATGTCACAATACCCTATGAGTCCTCGTCACTCCCGAATGCTTCTCACAATAATTCAAATTATGAGGAATCAGCGAGGCTATGCCCGAGCAAATCTAGTGTTGGGATATGCCATTGCCACAGTATCAGCTTTAAGCTATCCAAATCCTTTTAATATGCAGTTTGATCTTAACCATGGCAGCTCAGATTGTTTAAACCAAGAAGAAGATTTGCAGGTCCTAGAGTCAAAGCAGAGGTTGAAGAAGGCAAAAGCCATGGCGAAAGAGGCCCGTGCAAGGTTCTGTAACCCTAGCAGCGATGCATTAACTTTTGCCTATGCTTTGCAGTTGTTTGAGCTTGCCGAAAACCCTTTTGAGTTCTGCCAAAAACATTCTCTTCACTTGAAGACAATGGAAGATATGTCTAAGCTAAGGAAACAACTGCTACAGCTTATCTTTTATCAGAGCAAGTTCTCTGAGGAATTCAGGTGGGATCATGGAAGTGCTGAGGAGGTGGAACTGACTTGGAGGGTCAGCTCCACTAAGCATCCATTACTAATGAATGAAGAAGAGTTATTAGGTCAAGCTATATGTGCTGGTTGGGTCGATAGAGTTGCCAAGCGTGTTCGAAAGGTTTCAGAATCATCAGATAATGATCAGAAAGTGCGAGCTGTTCGGTACCAGTCATGTGCTTTGAGCGATACTATTTATCTTCATCGCTGGTCTTCTGTGTCACAGTCTGCACCAGAGTTTGTAGTCTACACCGAGCTTCTTCAAACAAATAGGCCTTATATGCATGGAGCAACAAGTGTGAAAGCAGATTGGCTTGTCAAATATGCTAGTTCTCTCTGCACTTTCTCTGCGCCACTTACTGATCCAAAACCATACTATCAACCTCTAAGTGATGAAGTGTTGTGTTGGGTTAGCCCAGTCTTTGGCCGACATAACTGGCAGCTTCCTTTGCATTGTCTGCCGGTTAAGAATGATGTATCTCAGGTGTCTGTGTTTGCTTGTGCATTGCTTGAAGGTCATGTCCTGCCATGCATGAGAATGGCACAAAAGTTCTTGGCTATGCCACCTTCAAGCGTGTTGAGGCCTGAAGCACATGGCCAGAGAAGAGTTGGGGACCTGTTAAATGGATTAAAGACCGGGCGAAGAAGAATTTGTAGTCGTGCAATGTTGAGGGACGCCTGGAACGAGAATCCTCAGAAGTTATATTCAGAGATTAAGAATTGGTTTCAAGAGAGATTTCATGCCCAGTTTGAGGAGATATGGGAACAAATGCATCGTGAAGTTATTCTTGAAGGACATGAACTTTTCCCGAAAAGGACAAGGAAGAAAGAAAAAGTCAAAATGATAGAAAATTTTGTTTGAGAGTTCTGGGATTCATGTTACCGATGTCAGCAATTTCCTGCAACCATTTTATATGGTTATGACATCAATTGACAATTATTGTTTTTTCAGAACAAAGATTTATTTCAGTTGAGAAACTCAAGTAATCACTGGGAATCTTTGTCAATCTAATGGCCTTAGTCCCAGCTACCAATCTTTTGGAATTTTTCAGCTTCATTGATACTATCCTTTCCCGTTACAGCTTTTCTGAAATTTGCCAGTGAAAGGTTGAAGATGTTATAGAACTAGAATATGTTTGTTTTTATTTACGATTTTGCTGTTTCATAGTATTTGTAATTTAGTAGGTCAATATGAAAATAGTTCGCATTTTTGTGTACAATAGAAGCTCATCTGATGTATTTGTGACTGATTCACATGATTTAAAAACTATCTACCAGTCTTAAAGTGACACTACCGCTATGCTCCTATCTGATTTGTCGGATTTGTCCTTTCCTGTTTTCCAAGCTTGCTTTCTCTGTGCCTGTACCCTTGGTCTGTTTTGGAATTTTGTTGGGGCCATGTTTCGGAATTTTGTTGGCTGTCATCGGTCCGAGTGCCATGATGGTGCGTGCACTGATGGTGATCTGAGACGATAAGTTGTCTTGGAAATTGGATGACTCCTTTTTTTATATTTTTTCCCTCATAAACTTTTCTGGTTTTTTGTTGTTGGCTTCCCCCCTTTTTCTGTGCAGATTGTAGAGATGCGAGGATTCGCCGGGTTCCACGGTCAGCACAAGGTCTTGATTCTTGATCCCTCTATTGATCTAAATTTCATTTCTGGCTTTTCTCTTTATTCTTTCATTGTTTATTTCTATTTTTTTAATTCTCTCTTCTTTACTGCATATTGGAATGGATCGAGTTCATGGAATCAGCAGGCTTAATTCTTGAAGAATCCCTGTCTCCATGTGCTCGGTGAGGGATTGCCTCCGATCTTCATGGCACTTGAGGTCCACGATAAATTGATCCCCTTGGTACTCGGAATGGCACGGCATTTGGGGAAGTACATGGCGACGGTGACTGCAGATGGATGGGAATGAGGGGATTGTCAGACGTCAGAGGGCATAGGTGTTGAATATTGGATATCCAATCAGTGTAAGATTATTTTTTTGTTTTGAATATTGGATATCTAATCAGTGTAAGATTATTTTTTTCCCCCCTTTTGATTCGTTCTGCAATCGATTTGAACTGATGATTATCGAACTTTTTTCTGGTCTAAACTAACCTCTTCTTTGCTTATTTCCTGATCCGCCCGAATATTTCAAAGAATGTTGTATGGAATCTTCACCGCCAAGGGGGAAGAAGTTGCCTTTTGCACCAAGAACACGGTAGCTTGCAAATCCGTCAATGGTGAGAATCACATTGCTGTGTGCGGGTGAACTGTTCAGAATATTTAGATATGCTTGTGCTTTTGAGATGATATTGATATGGAATCCTGTAAATAAACCATCATCCAAAATAAAATTCGCTGCAAAGTGAAACTATAGGAAACAACATGAAACATCTTTTCCTTGTAGATAGAAAAGGTATTTGCATGTGTTTTGATTTGTTTTGGATACCAAATTGTAACTGGTAATACTAGCAAAGATGAGCTGTGCAACTCAAATCATAGAAATTTTGGATATCCTGGGAGTAGAGAGAGCATAAGTTTCTATTGTCTGACTTGAAATGCAAAACAAATAGTTGTTGTGTTTCTGCTATGCTTGCAATTGGCCAATTTATACCAACTTTGCTAAAAGTTTGCTTTCATGGTTTGAAATATCAGCCAATTCCGACATGAATCGGCCAATTTGTATTGGAATCGGCCAACCCAGAAACATAATTGGACATACAAAATTGGAGCAGGTTAGATCGGCATGGAATCGCCGATATAAACATAATACCAGTTCGTATCGGCCGGTACGATTGTTGGCCCAGCCCATCACTTTAGTTTTGATGATGATTAACTCATATAGTTATAATACTAATGATTTTGTGATGTTTTAATTTCAGCTTTAATCAAGATCATGATTTTAGTGTTGAACTTTAACAATGAACTTAAAGTCAAGTTTTGAAGTTAACTAGTGTTGATTCAAGAGCTAAAACGTAAAGATCATACTTAACACTCAAGAAAGAGTCAAGCTCTAAGAATCAAGTTTGGATTAAATTAAGACGAAGAAGAAGATCAAGAAGAAGACTTGAGTTCTCATATTTGTAAGGTTATTTAGATTTTTGTAAAGTTTAGATTAGAATTGATTGTTCAAGCTTACACACTCACTAAAGTTTGATATTGGTTTTCAAGATCAAAATTTTCAGTTTTGAGTTTGTGCTTTATATAAAATGATTTTGAATTTTTTTCAACTTGTTTTATGTTTTGATTTTATAAAATCAGTTTTTATATTTTCAAAATGAATTTGAAAATACAAAGAAAGTTCAAATGTTTGTAATATGTGATGATTTTTTATCACACATATTTATGAATAATAGAAATATAAGAACTTATTTTTGTAGAATTTATGAGAATTTATTTGGATTTTAAAAGATTTTTAAAATATAAAGAAAAGTTTTTTTGGCTGAAATCAGTCGACCGCCCACTGTGCAGTGCAGAACCAGTGTTCTAGTCGTAGACCCAGCAGTCGATCGCATGTGCATAGACGTGCACATGTGCATGTGCACTGGGACCGGTCGACCGCTAGCTGCAGCTCTTGAGCAGGCTCAAGTCAGTCGACTGCCAGTGCAAATTGAGCATTGAGCTCAGTTGGCTCGTTCTGGTCGGTCGACCGAGCTCAACGACTCTTTTCTGGAGCCATTGTCGGTCAACCTCCAGGTCAACCGCCAGAGGTGTAGGATGCCTTTAACGACTAGTTTTCTATTTTGTGTTTTTTTATTTTATTCTCAAACTGTTATTTCTTACTTATTATTGGTTTAATTAGTGTTTTAATGATTGGGATTAATCTCTAATGGTTTTAATCCATCTTCTATAATTAGAGCTTATTTGTAGAGAGTTTCTAATAAGTTTTGGGAAGTTTTGAAAAATTAAGAAAACAAGTTTTGAAACAGAAGTTTATTGTGCTACCAATATTCATATCTTCAAGAGAGTTTTCCTAATAGTTTTTCTTGAGCCATCAACTTTCAAATCATTAGTTTTCTCACACAAACTTGAGCCATTGACTTCTATATCTATATTATAGGAATCATTATAGTGAGAATTTTGTTTGTGGTCAAGGAGTTGATCACCACGTGTTTCAATCTTTGTATTTGAGTGTTTGGAAGTTGCGGCATCGAGGCGAGCTTGCGGGTTCGTGTATTGGGTTCTTGTGGGAACGAGTGAGGGATTTGCAGGTCCAAGAGTTCTTGAGGGAACTTATAGCATTGGGTGATCTTGCGGGATCGTGCATAGTGAAAATTCTTCATTGCTGTAAAGGCGGAGACGTAGAGTAAGTTGCTCGAACTTCGAAATAAATCTCCCGTGTTTGCGATTGCTCCTCTCTCAACTCAACTTTACTCACTCTTGTTTATATCTTGCATGCTCGTACTTATCATTATATGTTTGTGAGGAGAAGTTCAGTGCCCTTCACTGGGTATCCAGCTTCATTTCTTGGTTATCATTTGTGTGTTGAGTTTTGTTAGTTTATGTTTTTCAACTTTCGCATTTGATTAGCTCATCACCTATTTATCCTCTGTAAGTAAATTCAATAGGTATCAGAGCGGGTGACCCGCTCTTAATTATTGGTTTAACTACCATGGAGCGATCCTCATTTTTGCTAATCACATTCTTGTTTACACACAATTATGGATTTTCTTGGTCCACCTATGTTTGATATTCTTAAATTTCAAATTTGGAAGATTAAGATGAGTATATATCTTAAATCTATCGGAATAAATATTTATCTTGCTATAACTAAAGAAATAAATGTTGGGAATGACAATTTTTTTGTGGCAAATGCAAAAGATACATATGCCTTGATGCAAACTCTAGACAATGTATATTTTTCTACAGGTTTCTAATTGTGGTTTCGCTTTTGTAGTTTGAAATACATTGATCTCTCTTAGCGAACAAACTTCAAATGACAAGGAGAGAGACTCGGAAGAAGAAAGTGATACTTCCGACAGTGCTTCATGGTCTAAGGGGATGACCCCCTTGAGGTAAACTCGAAATCCAATTTTGATCAAAATGAATATATCATATGATGAGCTTGCCATATTTTGTTAAGAACTACTTGAAAAATATGAATTGTTGAAAAGTAAAAATATGAAATTGAAGAAAGAAAATAATTTTTGTCTTCGAACTTGACATTGTTTTAAGAGAGAAAGAAATGATTTTAAAGGAAAATAATTCTTTGAAAAACAATATTGATTTGATTTTAAAGAAAAAGATTCTTTGAAAAATCAATTGAATTTTATTTTAAAAGAAATAGAGGATTTGCCCATTTCTTTTGACAAAGTGAAAAATAATTTTGATTCCCGCATCTGCATTTCAATGCTAATATTGCTTTTTTCTCTATTAGAAAAAAAATGAGATTTCTGTTTTGAAGAATAAAATTGATTATTTAGGCTCAACCTTTAGCCAATGTGCTTTTATAATAGATTGAAATCTATATTTCACAGTTTCTCTCATGTCATGTACAAAAAAAATAAAAACATATTCCACACATGCATGCACATACTTCACGGTATACACATACACAATGTTCTTAAGTATGCCCATCCATGTGTATACTTGTCCACATTGTGGCTGCAAAGGTCATCTTGCAAAATTTAATTTTGATAGAGTAAATTTTGTAATTAAAATGTTTGAATCCGTAAGAGCACTAACTCCCAAAGACTAAAGAAAGTATGTGTACCAAAAAGCGTACCTATTTTATTGGATGTAGGTGTGCTATCTCTCAAGATGTGAGAGAGTTTGGTGCCTTGGTGATGAATGCATGAGGAGCTTGATGGACAAATCATTTAGTGCATCACTATCAAGGAGTTAAGGTAGGAAGACCACTTTGGTTTGGAGAAATGAAGTTAGTCTTTATCAGTATCAGTAACTATCTCTATCATCTCATTTTTAGTTTAATTATGCTTTGATTTTCTTTTGTTTATAAGCATATGTTGTTTGGAATATATATATACACATTTTGATTGAATGTTTAAATGCAAATTTTGTGAAAACTTATGATATACTTGTATAGATTTTGAGATACACTATTAATTTTTGTGCCAAACTTGATTCATATCTTGTGTACTCAATTCCAAAGTTTTTCTAGGTTTGATGATTCTTGCATTTGTACATGTATTCTTTTGAAAATAACTTGTTTTTAATTGATATAGTTTTTGAATCAAATTCAAACTATTTTTCACATGGTAGTATTTTCAAATTATAACTATTTCCAAATAGTCTTCTTTGAAAATATCTACTTTTAGTTGGCAGTTGATTGGGTGATCATGCATTGTATAAAATATTTGACTATTTTTTTGACATTGCATGTTAGGTTGGTGATAGCAAATGAGTTATAAACATAATTTACATGATATTAAATTTTTGTATACTCATTTATGTTTATTTATATATGTATGTGTCAAATTTCAAGTGGTATTAAATTACAATTGATATACATACATATATTGATTGTGCATGTTTAACAATATTCATACATATTTTTATAGCATAATTATCACATGCTAAACTTGATTTTGTTTCAATACTTATGCGCTTGTTTTTTTAGTGTTCTAAAAAGGGGAAGAATTTTTTTAAATGATTTTGTTTTTACTTTTTTTTAAAAGAGAGAAATTTGAATTGTTTTGATTTTAATATTCAATTTGTATCTATATCCTCAAAATTATTTTGTTAGCATCACATGTATTTACACTGCAAACTTAATCGTTTTGTTTTCAATTGGTATATCAATTGGATATTTTAAAATTTTATTTTTGATATGTTATTGCCTATATGCAAGGGGGCTCTTAATAGCCCTCTATGTATAGATTTGTGATGAATATATTATGTAAAGAAGAGCTTAACATCTCTTCTTTATGTAATACACGTGTAAATGAGGCTTAACATCTCCGTCTATACATTATATATTATGCTTATATGTTAGGGCATGATCATCTCTTCTCCATGTAATGCATTGTATATACAGAGGGAGTTAACTTTATGTCTCTCATCATCATAAATTTATATCGCATATAATTTTGCTTTATTTTCTTTATTGCTTTTTGATGAAGTGAAAAAGGGGGAGAGAAATTGAGTGTTTATATATGCATGTCTTATATTTTATGCATATATGTTTGCTTGTTTATGAGTATTTGTTTGATGTTTAGAGTTTTTATGGAATATCTTGTTGTTTATTAGCTATGCATGCGTTAAGAGGGGCTTTTATAATATTTTTTCTATAATCCATACATATATAACTCCATAAGTTTTGTCATCATCAAAAAGGGAGAGATTGTTGGCCCAAAGGCCCATCACTCTAGTTTTGATGATGATTAACTCATGTAGTTATAGTGTTAATAATCTTTTGTTGTTTTAGTTTCAGGTTTAATCAAGATCATGGTTTTAGTGTTTAGCTTCAGCAATATACTCAAAAATCAAGTTTTGAAGCTAACTAGTGTTGATTCAAGCACTCAAGGAGTCAAAGCTCTAGGAATCAAGTTTGGATCAAGTTAAAATGAAAAAAGAAGATCAAGAAGAAGACTTGAGTTCTCATGTTTGTAAGGCTGTTTAGATTTTTGTAAAGTTTAAATTATAATTGATTCTCAAGCTTACATACATACACCAAAGTTTGATATTGGTTTTCAAAATCAAAAGTGTTAGTTTTGAGTTTGTGGTTTATACAAAATGATTTTGAATTTTGTTCAACTTGTTTTATGTTTAGATTTTATAAAATCAAGTTTCTATGTTTTCAAAATGAATTTGAAAATACAAAAAAAAAGTTCAAACATTTGTAATATATGATGATTTTTTATGACATATATTTGTGCCTAATAGTATTTATAAGAACTTATTTTTATAGAATTTATGGGAATTATTTAGATTTTAAAAGATTTTTAAAATATAAAAGAAGTTTTGTTTTGCTGAAGTCGGTCGACCGCCCATTGTGCAATGCAGAATTGATGTTCTGACCGTTGACCCAGCGGTCAACCGCATGTGTACAGATGTGCACATGTGCATGTACTCTGGGACCTAGCGGTCGACCGCTGGTTGCAGCTCAATTGAGCAGGCCCAGATCAGTCGACTACCAGTGCAAACTAAGCACTGAGCTCAGTTGGCCTGTTCTGGTCGGTTGACTGCCCGATCTACCAAGGGCAACGGAACTTTTCTGGAGTCATTGCCGGTCGACCGCTAGAGGTGTAGAATGCCTTTAACGACTAGTTTTCTGTTTTGAATTCTGTTTTATTTTCAAACGGTTATTTCTTACTTTTTATAGGTTTAATCAGTGTTTTAATGACCAAGATTAATCTGAAATGATTATATCCCCTCTTATAAATAGAGCTCATTTCTAGGGAGTATCTAAAAAGTTTTGAAAAATTTTGAAAAATCAAGAAAACAAGTTTTGAAAAAGAAGTTTATTGTGCTACTAATTTTTATATCTTCACAACAGTGTTTTCTTGAGCAAGCAAATTTCAAATCTCTAGTTTTCTCACTCAAGCTTGAGCTAATCACTTCTATATCCATACTATAGGAACCTTTGTAGTGAGAATTTTGTTTGTGGTCAAAAAGTTTGATCACCAAGTGTTTTTGTGTCTGAGTGTTTGGAGGTTGTGGCTTCGAGGTGAGCTTGCGGGTTCGTGTATTGGGTTCTTACGGAAACAAGCGATGGACTTATGGATCCGAGAGTTCTTGAGGGAACTTGCAGCGATGGGTGATCTTGTGGGATCGTGCATAGTGTTAATTCTTCATTGCGGTGAAGGCGGGGATGTAGAGGAAGTTGCTCGAATCTTGAAACAAATCTCTTGTATTTGTGATTGCTCTTCTATCTCTCAATTCAACTTTACTCACTCTTGTTTATATCTTGTATGTTCATACTTATCATTATATGCTTAATATTATTTTATATCCTTGCACTCATTTAAACTAAGAAAGCAATTAAATAGCTCTACTCTTATTTAAGAGGAATTCTGAGGAGAAAGTTCAGAGTTATTCACCGAGTATCCGGCTTCATTTCTTGGTTATCATTTGTGTGTTGAGTTTTGTTAGTTGTTTTAATTTTCGCATTTGATTAACATATCACATATTCACCCCCTCTTTAGGTGATTTTTATGGTCCATACGAACCTAAACGAAACTGATATGAGCGATATGACCCACATCTACTGCAATGACTTCTTCCCGAAGAGAGAGAGAGGTCAAGGGGAGAAAGGACGCAGGGAGAGAGATCACAGTGAAGATCGTGAGAAGATTGAGGGGGGAGAGAGATGCGGAGAGAGGTCGTGAGAGAGAGAAGGATTTAATTATTTAAGTTTCATTTTAAATAGAATATTTGTCCCCTCAAATTTCAGAAATATTAACCTTTGCTAATAACTATCAATCTTTTACTTCTTTTAAAATTAGAAAAACTCATCATATTCCAAATAAAGTTTATAATTATAATTTAATAGCCTAATTGATGGTTTAGTTACCATTTAAGTCTTTTGCCTCCACAATTTAAGTTGTTTCCTTTTCTTTCCTCTAACAAATTTAATCATCTAATAAAATATTACCTTTTTTGCTTTATTTTTTCTATAGAAGAAATGCTTGTTTTCATCTTTTGAAAAATGAAAAATAGAATAAATCATCGATCTTTCTCGCTTTCTTTTCTCTTCTTTATTTCAATTCTTTTTTACTTTCCAAGAATAAAATATTAACTAAAATTTCCAAGAATCTTTTTTCACTTAGCAAAACATAAAGTTTAAATTTAGAAAAATCATTATCCAATCAGTTAATTCACTTTTTCATGTAAATACTTTATGTATATATGTTTTATCTTTACACCAGCTACTGTGTTTTGTAAACTTTGTTGAAAGTGATTCAAATTCCATGAATTATTTAAAAAATATGTCAAAATGATACTAAATATCTAAAGAATTTTAAAAATATTTTAGGAGTTTTTTTTTCCATATCGACACAAAATCTTTAGTAATTCTGAATTCACCCCTCTAAATCTCTATATTTCCATTTCGACATCCCAAATCTTATAAGTTGGGGAAGCCCCCCTCCGTTAGTCACTCTGTTTATATTTTTAAAGATTCTTGGAATATTTCTTTTTTAACTTCAGGTCTATTATAATCTCATCTAAACTGACCAAGATACCCCTTCACCTCTCTATTCTTACATTTCTTCTCACCAAACCCATTTCTCTCTCATTAAACCCAAATATTTAACTCTAATTAACCAATTCCGAACCAATTACTCCCGATAGCTCCCTTTCCTCACCCGATCTCTCTACCCTCACCCTTCTTCACTCCAACTTTCCAACAATAGGGTTTTTGGGGGTGGGAAAGAGGGGAGAGAGTATAAGAGAGAAGGGTGAGAGAGTGAGAGTAAGAGTGAGAAATTACTGAGAGGAATGAGAAAGCACTGAAGTGAGAGACAAGAGGAAGTGATGGGGACAAATCTGCTTCTATTCATTTTCCTTGAAGGGTTTGGTACTTTGATCATCTCACCGTTAAAAAATATACGATAACTAATGTTGGGGTCCCCCCCCCCCAACTTATAAGATTTGGGGTGTCAAAATGGAAATATAAAAAATTGGAGGGTGAATATAAAATTAGCAAAGACTTTTGATGTCAATATGGGATAAAAAAACCTATTTTTATTTTTTTTTAAATTTCTTTTTGCTCGATACCGATATCACCGAGATGAAATGATGGAAATGGCCGATATGACTGATCCGACACCGAAAATTGTCGGTTGATTCCGATTCTATAAACCCTTAATGACGTTTCTTTTGGTTTCGGCACAATGACATGGATATGAAAGACCATTTCTATAAACAATATATATTTACTGAAGCAAATAATAAAATTAGCTAGACTTTCTATAAAGAGTATATTCTGTGAGTATTTATAAAACCCCCTTTTTTTTTTTTCCGCGGGGTGGGGGGGGGGGGGGGGGGGTGATATTTTTGCCCCCCTCTACATAGGTGGAGGTGATGGGCAAAGTAAAAAAAAAAAAAAAAGAGGTGAAAACGAATATATTGTTTCAGTATTATATTTTTCCTGAAACAAGCAACGATTGACATGAAAATGCACAGGATATAAAAGAGTGTCAAGTTAAAATTAGCTACCTGGATCTATAAGGATTGCATTAGTTTGTGATCGAACTCTGCACTTCTGGAAAGTGCAGAGGTGGACGTGGATGATGTTTGTCCTGCCTTCAGCTTCCAGATTTGCATGGATATCAAATATGAAATTCCATTTTCTAAGTTTCTCTGGACACCATTGTTAGGTCTTCAGCAAATCCGTTCTTTCTTATGGATCTCATGCCTTTGGTTAATAATACTCTATTCATTTTATAGCCAAAAGGAAATATAACGAACAATGCATTTAACAATAAAGTCTTCTACTGTACCTTCCAAATGTTCAACAGGATATGGCTGCATGGTAGGAGTGTCTGTTTTACATTTGGATAAAAGAGAGGTACGAAAGTGCCATTCATTGTGTTTGTTGCATTAAATGTGTCTGTTGTTTATGTGTGTGTTTGCTCCTACGAGTATCCTTTGTTACGACAGAACTGGGTCCGTTAACATGGTATTGGACAGTCACTGGCGATCTTCAAGATTAAAGAAAGGCATTGGCAAGTAAGATCATTTGCATTACAGTCCTTCTAGCACTTCCTTATATAAGAGAGGTGCTTGAGGTTGCCAAGTTTGAAAACAAGATGAATGATGAGTAACTTTTTGATCTAAAGCGTAATTATGATGACCATAAATTTAGGTAAGCTTTCTTGGGTTTTGTACCAAACCTGTAGTCTAGTGTTGTCTCTGAGACGCTGATTATAAGCTGAGGGATATTTATTTGAGAATTTTTGGAGCTGATTATGGAAACGTAGGTTAAGTTGTTAGTCCCAGTTGGTCGCCCAATATTTTTGCCCAAATTTTGCTTTATGATCAGTATGGTAAGGAGATGCTTTGCGTATTGTTCTTTGGTGTCAATCACATTCTTTTGTTGCAAAAGCTGACATGTCACCATGTTTACAATCTCTGTTCCTAAGAGAGCAACTCAAAGCAGAAAGTATGCTTTTATGATGCTTGAGGGATCACCATCCAATTATACAGCACATAACTATTTTAAAACTATTTTTAGGCTTGGTTGATTAAAAGTTATGTACATAATGCAAATCAATTTTCTTTTCTTTTTTAATATTTTTTTCTTAAGGGTCTTGCTGCTACTGGTGTTTATCTTAAATTTATTGACACATCACTACATAAGTCAATAAAGTTTGCAATTGCACTTAGGAGTACCATAGAAGCCTTTCTTTTTACATCGCCGTTTGAATTTTTGACTTGATCTATAGTCGAATGAAATGAAAGTCATCTTTTGTAGCATGGAGATGTTATCAACAGCAAAGAACGTTAAAAATAATGGAAACCACAGCCTCCCCTCACCTCAGCACGTATCTACTTGGATGCTTCCTCCGATACTTGGACCACAGCTTCTCAGGTGAGGCTGTTGATGGGTCAGATGCAACAATTTGCGGCAACTCAACAATGAATGGATTGAACTCGACGAGGTTTACAGAGATGGTGAATCAGTTGGTGGTGAATTGACATCGGGGGTGGGAAGGGATGAGAGAATTTATGAGGTGGGGAGTGTGGAGGGATTGCCTGGCGTGATGGTCTAAGGATGGCACAGTGTTGGAGGGCTCTGAATCAGAGTGGATGCAGAGATTGTCTGCAGAGTGCAAAGGGAAGTGTGGGTCAGTGCTTGCCGAAGGCTGAAGTATGCTGGTTGTGTTAGGTACCCAATGGACAGTTCTTATTTGGCCAACTCAGATAACAGCAGTTCTTCTTTAGGTAACAAGAGTTCTTGATTGTCTGCTCATCGACATAGAAAGAGTATAGATAGATTTAATCTTGATATATAACCATTATATTCTTTTATGATTTGAATAGAATTTTTAAGGTTACAGAATATTTTTTTTAATGCAGCAACATGTATTAGTACGTATTTTGGTTACCTCTGTTCATTTTGATTGAATCTTTTTGGTTCTCTGTTTCTTGATCCTTTTCCCTGATTGTCATGCTGTGGGTGATTGGAGGCAAGCTAATATGATCAACATCCAATAAAATGAATGGTGATTATCTGTTTTTCCCATTCTTTTCATGTATGTGGGTTAGAACTGATTCAATTTACGACAACACTTTCTATTTGGATTATTCAGTTCATTTGACTGAAAATGTTCCCTATTTTTCATCAAAAACTAATTAGAGAATTCTATAGTTGGCGAAACACATAGTTAAGCTGATATATATATATATATATATATATATATATATATATATATATATATATATATATATATATATATATATATATATATATCTCTATGATCTCATTGATGAATTTACTGTTTGAAGTTCTCTTTCATATTATTCCCTGATCTTCAAAGATCAATAGAACATTAGTAGCAATTTCTTTCAATGATTTGGTGCAGCTAGGCGGCAATTGGCTGTTGGTCTTGGATATGTTATTTTTTCACTGATAGTAGTTAGCTATCCTCTGGATTTGAAAGAAAGGCTTCTACTAATTCAAATGAAGGTAATAAGAATACAACAGGAATCAAGCTGTCATTTTTTATGAAGAAAATTTGATAAGACTTGCCTCTTTTGGAACCATTTTCCGATTTTGATGACTCAGAAAATTCATATATGATATGTTTAAGTATATATGATATGTTTAAGTTGTCCAGACAAATTATACAAAATAGAAAGCTGGAGTTCAAACTTCATATCATCCATCCAACTGTAATGCTAGCAGCTAAGAGATGCACTTCACCTGATTATAACCACGTGAAGAAAATCTGAAGAGATTTCAAGGTGTGGGGTCAAAACAACTAGGAATAAGATAACCTACTCACTTTGTATTAAGAAAAGATACTCTATTTGGAGCAGGACTTGAGCATCTAGGTCTAAAGTGCTGTCATATCCAAGGTAATGTCCATATTGGATGTTTTGCCAGGTTCAAAACCATCAGCTCCCTCAAAAAAGTCTGTGTTTTTAGAACATGGTAACAACCAGGTGAAGAAAATCTGACTTCAAGGTGTGGGGTCAAAACAACTAGGAATAAGATAACCTACTCACTTTGTATAGTAAAGATACTCTGAAATCATTTGGAGCAGGACTTGAGCATCTAGGTCTAAAGAGCTCTCATATCCAAGGTAATGTCCATCTTGGATTTTATCCAGGTTCAAAACCATCAGCTCCCTCAAAAAAGTGTGTGTTTTTATAACATGGTATTTCAACTGATGTAGACACCATAACCACCATCACTTATCAGATTAGTTATAGCCATCACTTGTCAGATTCTTGACAAAGGTTTCTAAAAGCATTCTAAATCATTGATACTGTCATTCTATTTCTGGGTTGGGGATACTTTTAAGTGTCGCAAACCCCCAAAGTGTTCGACTGTGGGTGATATTAGACTGGGGTTTGTAGGACTTGTTGTGAGTCTCTCATAATATCAAATCTAATTTGTTATGACACTTTAGGGCCTTGTTTGGCAACAAGAGGTAGCAAGAGTTAGGGCTTTAACTCTTACTCTTCCAAACACTCAAAATTGACAATAGTTGTAGAAAGGGTAGTTTGGGCATTTTTGAAAAATCATGGAGCAATAATTGGCTTGTTCTCACGGAAGAGGAGTTAATAAAACCTCCTCTTGGTTGGTGTTATAAACACCTTCCTCCCCTTTTCAAAAGCCTAAAATACTACACCCTAACACCTCTAACCAAACAGCCCGTAACTCTTTATTATCTTTCAAATAATTATGAAGCCAGCCATTTTTTAAACCCATCCACTCTTAACTCTTCCCAACTCTCTTTCACAAAACCCTTAACTCTTACTCTCAAACTCCACTTGCCAAACGCAACCGACTGTGGGGTTTTTAGACTGGGGTTTGTAGGACTCTCTTATTATCAAATCTGGGGTTTATAGGACTTATTATCAAATCAAATTTTGTTAAGTTTAGGGCTTCTTTATCGGCATGAATCATCTTTTTATGTTTTCATATGGTGAGGCCACATAAGGGGTTAGGATTGCAGTAGAGCGGAGGATTACTGGAGTTGAAGTGAACCCTGCAAATTTCATGAAAGTGAAATATCTATTCTAAATCATGGAACCTACCTTACTAATTATAAGGTACAATTGGTTTTAACTTTGGGGGAAAAAAACACCTTGACTTACGAATCTGAAAGATAGTTAATGTTTTGTTATGTGATATTAACATTTTTATGTGTTAATGAGTTTGTAATCAAAAGACTATGGTAGACCAGTTGAGCTCACCATATAGAACTTGTATGGGAGCATTTCAAACGAAAGAAAAATTATCCATCGTTTAAAATTTGGTTAATGTATTATAGAAAGATGTTTGATTTGACAGTAATTTGAATCATTGTTGGGTTTTTATAGGTATTCTGTAACACCCCGCTCCCGGAATACGTACTTAGTTGCGTATTCAGATTTTCGATCGTATTTTTTCAATTGACTTTCTGTATTTGACCGATTTTAATTTTAAATATCATTTTCCAATATTATATATTTTCTATGATTTTCTGGAATTTTCCTGATTTAAATGAAAATCTTCAAAACCGGTGTCGACCAGTGTCGCTCATCGATTCTCGGATTTTTAATTTACAAACAGTTGGGAATTTCTAGAAAGTCTTTTAGGCATTATTTCTTAGTATAATATTTTCTACCTAAATACTTTTTCTGAGAATTTTATAATTTATGAAAATTCCACCGGAGTCGGTAGCTAACTGATTCCGGGATTTTTAGTTTTAAAACTATAAAGTATTTCTTAAAACGGATTTCACTATGAGTCTTAGAATATTATTATTGATTTTTGGTATAATTTGCGAGTCGTTCCGAGATACTTGAATTCGGGACGATTTCGGTATTTTCCGAAATGTTTTCCGTATCCTCGACTTAAACCCGGGAATCTGTGTTTCCAATATTTTCATTTTTCTAGTCAAAGAGAATATCTTCTCTTTATCAATTCTTTTCCTTCTTCCTTTTTCCTTATTTCTCTTCCTTCCTCCACAATCCACAAGAATTCCATTTTCTAAAATTCCAACAATTCCAAAATTCCATTTTCTTCCACACACTTCCACCAACTTCCTCATTAATGCCCCTCTTTCTCTCTCTCTTCCATGGCCGGCCAAGTGGCCAAAAGAGGGACACCTCATCCCCCCTTATTTGCAAAAACCCCCTCTCTTCTACTTTATTTACACCTCCTTTACAAAATCTAAAACCTATATAAACTTTTCCTTTTCATTTCTATTTCCTTTTTACTTCCTTCCACCAAGAGAAGCCTTCACCCTCACCAAATCCTCCTCCATCTCAACTCAACCACCAACTCCAAAACACCAAGGCTATCATCTTCACCACAACCTCAACCCCTGGCTTTTGATTTGGGCCGTATCCTTCTTCGTCTTGGTGATATTGTCGACTTCGATCTCTTCGAACGCGTAAAGCTTCAAGTAACCGATCTATGTGAGTATTTCTACTCACCAAGACTTGGCTAATTCCTAGCATATTGGTGTTTACATATCTTGTATATTTGTATCTTCAAAATCATGTTATTTGATCATCAAACACAACCATCAAAATCTGTTCTGTATTCTGTTTCCAGACGATTAGTCGACTTGACCTAGGAATTAGTCGACTTGAAACCCTTATTTGAAACGTAACCTTTTCTGGAACACAGTTTTAGTCGACTTACCTTAATCATTAGTCGACTATAAATCACTGTTAGTCGACTACCCATTCTATCCTAGTCGACTAACTTTTCCTGAAACCAAAACCCAACTCTCTGTTACTCAGTATTAGTCGACTTAACGTACCTGTTAGTCGACTTGAGATCACTGTTAGTCGACTACCCTTTCCACCCTAGTCGACTAACTTTTCCTGAATCAGAAACCCAACTCTCTGGAACCCAGTTTTAGTCGACTATACCAGACTATTAGTCGACTAACCCCTTTATTAGTCGACTACCTATTCCACCTAGTCGACTAACTTTGGCTGTCTGTTATAGTTGATTTCTTTGTGATTATCCTTGGTACATGTACTATATATTATTCTTGCTTATACTTCATGACTGATACTTCATGACTCATTACTTGATGTATATCTCCTCTTGTCACTTCATATTTCCATGTCTATGTATTACCATGCAACTGCTTGTTTCATTCTTATACTTGTACCATGCCTGTGCTATTCTTACTTCTTTATCGCATACCATGCTTGGCCGACCCTTCGTGGTCGTTGATCTTGGGTTACTTCTATGTTACCACCTGCCATGTCATTACTTCCGACCTGTCAGTTTCATGCTTCCATTTAACACATGTATTTTACTTGGCAATTGATTGTTATCATCTACCACCAGACTATTATCAATCTCTTATCATGATTGGTTGCTTGTTAAATATCACCATCCTGTCATGCTATCACTTAACACCCAGCATGATATACTTGACCTTATAATTATCATGTTTACGGGAATCCTGTCTTGTTATTCTGAATGGAACTAAGTGCCACACGGAACAAAGTGCCACACCACACGGTGGGGGCCACCTCTTGAATCTGTGGGGGCCACCTCTAGAATCCATCCCCTCAGAACAAAGTGCCACATGGAACAAAGTGCCACATCACACGGTGGGGGCCACCTCTTGAATCTGTGGGGGCCACCTCTTGAATCTGTAGGGCCTTCTCCTGTCTTGTCCAGTTATTCCCGTAATCTGATAAACCATAAAAAATGACAACTTGCACGGGGAATGGGAGGAAGTGATGGATGCCGGAATGATATCTTGCTTATAGTGATGGAATAAAATATTGGCGGTACGTGTTAGTGGGACTCAGGGCCCACAGGAGATTCGTGTTAGGGGGACTTAGGGCCCTCAAACTGGTCCCAGGTGTATGGGAACTACTATAAGAATCTCTATCAGTTCTCCATCTACTTCCGGTAACAACCCTCGCCTTGCTTATATATGGATGTATGTGTGTTAGGATGTACACCTGGACACATACCTAGATATATGGGTCAGACGAGTAATAATAATAACGATGCCTGTTGTGACACATGCTACTCCTGTTATGATTCCTGTTACACCTGCTATGCATGTTATGATTCCCGTTATGTATTCCTGTCATGCCTGTTATGTGTTCCTGTTATGACTACTTTGTAACTCGGGTTGTATGTGCTTGGATTACGACGATATGAGATAAAGGTATATAGATGAGGGTTTCCTTGTTTGGATTATTCCTTCGATGTATTAGTCTCATAGAGCCGTGACCTAAGCTTATACAATCAGTTTTGCTTGTAACCGGCTTTATATCGGATTTCCTGTTTTATGATTATTATGCTATACCTGTTCGTACCTGCTCTAACCTACCTGCCTCCTGAGTACTTCTTACTTGATATCATTTGTTATATGCACACTTGTGCTCATCCTGCTTCGCCACTTGGTATTGGTACTACTCGCCTGGGGAGTGTCACTGACTCCCCTGGACCTCACGTCCAGGTCATGGAGCTAGGAGCGTGTGAATTCTCCCTGTTGCTGATCAGAGTAGCGCAGCAGTAGCGTGGATCTCCAGCAGACCTTGCAGAGCTCCATCCTTCCAGGCCCCTGTGTGCCTCTCGAGTTTCCTTTTTGTAAAACTCGTGAGTGCCTTTTATACTGTTCATACTTGTACATTTTCATGTATTCCCGCATTTGCGCATATCAGTGATGTAATATTCATGTAATGTTGGATCACTTCTGGTGATAACTTTGTAATTGTACTCATGTGTTGGAATGTATAATGCACCATTTGCTTCCGTACTCTGATTCTTGCCTTTACTGATGCTTAGCGTATATACGTGGGGGCACTTTCTGACCTACGTATATACGTCGCAGTGACGTCCCCGTATCCGTGGGATCGGGGCGTTACAGGATGGTATCAGAGCTTAGGCTCTTACTTCCTCAGTACGTCCAGATGGCAAATTAATGGTAAAGCAATTTGCAACTGGAATGCATGAGTCTTGGTTATACATTCCAACTACAAGTACAGAGTTATCTATTTTCTTGATCATCTTTCCTTTGATTTCTAATCCCTTCCATCTTTCCCCTGTTTTGGTTTATGAAGCCTTTGATTCCACCATTGTCCTCCTTGTGTTCGATTTACCCCTTAACGAAATTGCGAGGACGCAATTTTTGTAAGGTGGGTGGATTGTAACACCCCGCTCCCGGAATACGTACTTAGTTGCGTATTCAGATTTTCGATCGTATTTTTTCAATTGACTTTCTGTATTTGACCGATTTTAATTTTAAATATCATTTTCCAATATTATATATTTTCTATGATTTTTTGGAATTTTCCTGATTTAAATGAAAATCTTCAAAACCGGTGTCGACCAGTGTCGCTGATCGATTCTCGGATTTTTAATTTACAAACAGTTGGGAATTTCTAGAAAGTCTTTTAGGCATTATTTCTTAGTATAATATTTTCTACCTAAATACTTTTTCTGAGAATTTTATAAATTTATGAAAATTCCACCGGAGTCGGTAGCTAACTGATTCCGGGATTTTTAGTTTTAAAACTATAAAGTATTTCTTAAAACGGATTTCACTATGAGTCTTAGAATATTATTATTGATTTTTGGTATAATTTGCGAGTCGTTCCGAGATACTTGAATTCGGGACGATTTCGGTATTTTCCGAAATGTTTTCCGTATCCTCGACTTAAACCCGGGAATCTGTGTTTCCAATATTTTCATTTTTCTAGTCAAAGAGAATATCTTCTCTTTATCAATTCTTTTCCTTCTTCCTTTTTCCTTATTTCTCTTCCTTCCTCCACAATCCACAAGAATTCCATTTTCCAAAATTCCAACAATTCCAAAATTCCATTTTCTTCCACACACTTCCACCAACTTCCTCATTAATGCCCCTCTTTCTCTCTCTCTTCCATGGCCGGCCAAGTGGCCAAAAGAGGGACACCTCATCCCCCCTTATTTGAAAAAACCCCCTCTCTTCTACTTTATTTACACCTCCTTTACAAAATCTAAAACCTATATAAACTTTTCCTTTTCATTTCTATTTCCTTTTTACTTCCTTCCACCAAGAGAAGCCTTCACCCTCACCAAATCCTCCTCCATCTCAACTCAACCACCAACTCCAAAACACCAAGGCTATCATCTTCACCACAACCTCAACCCCTGGCTTTTGGATTTGGGCCGTATCCTTCTTCGTCTTGGTGATATTGTCGACTTCGATCTCTTCGAACGCGTAAAGCTTCAAGTAACCGATCTATGTGAGTATTTCTACTCACCAAGACTTGGCTAATTCCTAGCATATTGGTGTTTACATATCTTGTATATTTGTATCTTCAAAATCATGTTATTTGATCATCAAACACAACCATCAAAATCTGTTCTGTATTCTGTTTCCAGACGATTAGTCGACTTGACCTAGGAATTAGTCGACTTGAAACCCTTATTTGAAACGTAACCTTTTCTGGAACACAGTTTTAGTCGACTTACCTTAATCATTAGTCGACTATAAATCACTGTTAGTCGACTACCCATTCTATCCTAGTCGACTAACTTTTCCTGAAACCAAAACCCAACTCTCTGTTACTCAGTATTAGTCGACTTAACGTACCTGTTAGTCGACTTGAGATCACTGTTAGTCGACTACCCTTTCCACCCTAGTCGACTAACTTTTCCTGAATCAGAAACCCAACTCTCTGGAACCCAGTTTTAGTCGACTATACCAGACTATTAGTCGACTAACCCTTTATTAGTCGACTACCTATTCCACCTAGTCGACTAACTTTGGCTGTCTGTTATAGTTGATTTCTTTGTGATTATCCTTGGTACATGTACTATATATTATTCTTGCTTATACTTCATGACTGATACTTCATGACTCATTACTTGATGTATATCTCCTCTTGTCACTTCATATTTCCATGTCTATGTATTACCATGCAACTGCTTGTTTCATTCTTATACTTGTACCATGCCTGTGCTATTCTTACTTCTTTATCGCATACCATGCTTGGCCGACCCTTCGTGGTCGTTGATCTTGGGTTACTTCTATGTTACCACCTGCCATGTCATTACTTCCGACCTGTCAGTTTCATGCTTCCATTTAACACATGTATTTTACTTGGCAATTGATTGTTATCATCTACCACCAGACTATTATCAATCTCTTATCATAATTGGTTGCTTGTTAAATATCACCATCCTGTCATGCTATCACTTAACACCCAGCATGATATACTTGACCTTATAATTATCATGTTTACGGGAATCCTGTCTTGTTATTCTGAATGGAACTAAGTGCCACACGGAACAAAGTGCCACACACACGGTGGGGGCCACCTCTTGAATCTGTGGGGGCCACCTCTAGAATCCATCCCCTCAGAACAAAGTGCCACATGGAACAAAGTGCCACATCACACGGTGGGGGCCACCTCTTGAATCTGTGGGGGCCACCTCTTGAATCTGTAGGGCCTTCTCCTGTCTTGTCCAGTTATTCCCGTAATCTGATAAACCATAAAAATGACAACTTGCACGGGGAATGGGAGGAAGTGATGGATGCCGGAATGATACCTTGCTTATAGTGATGGAATAAAATATTGGCGGTACGTGTTAGTGGGACTCAGGGCCCACAGGAGATTCGTGTTAGGGGGACTTAGGGCCCTCAAACTGGTCCCAGGTGTATGGGAACTACTATAAGAAGCTCTATCAGTTCTCCATCTACTTCCGGTAACAACCCTCGCCTTGCTTATATATGGATGTATGTGTGTTAGGATGTACACCTGGACACATACCTAGATATATGGGTCAGACGAGTAATAATAATAACGATGCCTGTTGTGACACATGCTACTCCTGTTATGATTCCTGTTACACCTGCTATGCATGTTATGATTCCCGTTATGTATTCCTGTCATGCCTGTTATGTGTTCCTGTTATGACTACTTTGTAACTCGGGTTGTATGTGCTTGGATTACGACGATATGAGATAAAGGTATATAGATGAGGGTTTCCTTGTTTGGATTATTCCTTCGATGTACTAGTCTCATAGAGCCGTGACCTAAGCTTATACAATCAGTTTTGCTTGTAACCGGCTTTATATCGGATTTCCTGTTTTATGATTATTATGCTATACCTGTTCGTACCTGCTCTAACCTACCTGCCTCCTGAGTACTTCTTACTTGATATCATTTGTTATATGCACACTTGTGCTCATCCTGCTTCGCCACTTGGTATTGGTACTACTCGCCTGGGGAGTGTCACTGACTCCCCTGGACCTCACGTCCAGGTCATGGAGTTAGGAGCGTGTGAATTCTCCCTGTTGCTGATCAGAGTAGCGCAGCAGTAGCGTGGATCTCCAGCAGACCTTGCAGAGCTCCATCCTTCCAGGCCCCTGTGTGCCTCTCGAGTTTCCTTTTTGTAAAACTCGTGAGTGCCTTTTATACTGTTCATACTTGTACATTTTCATGTATTCCCGCATTGCGCATATCAGTGATGTAATATTCATGTAATGTTGGATCACTTCTGGTGATAACTTTGTAATTGTACTCATGTGTTGGAATGTATAATGCACCATTTGCTTCCGTACTCTGATTCTTGCCTTTACTGATGCTTAGCGTATATACGTGGGGGCACTTTCTGACCTACGTATATACGTCGCAGTGACGTCCCCGTATCCGTGGGATCGGGGCGTTACAGGATGGTATCAGAGCTTAGGCTCTTACTTCCTCAGTACGTCCAGATGGCAAATTAATGGTAAAGCAATTTGCAACTGGAATGCATGAGTCTTGGTTATACATTCCAACTACAAGTACAGAGTTATCTATTTTCTTGATCATCTTTTCTTTGATTTCTAATCCCTTCCATCTTTCCCCTGTTTTGGTTTTATGAAGCCTTTGATTCCACCATTGTCCTCCTTGTGTTCGATTTACCCCTTAACGAAATTGCGAGGACGCAATTTTTGTAAGGTGGGTGGATTGTAACACCCCGCTCCCGGAATACGTACTTAGTTGCGTATTCAGATTTTCGATCGTATTTTTTCAATTGACTTTCTGTATTTGACCGATTTTAATTTTAAATATCATTTTCCAATATTATATATTTTCTATGATTTTTTGGAATTTTCCTGATTTAAATGAAAATCTTCAAAACCGGTGTCGACCAGTGTCGCTGATCGATTCTCGGATTTTTAATTTACAAACAGTTGGGAATTTCTAGAAAGTCTTTTAGGCATTATTTCTTAGTATAATATTTTCTACCTAAATACTTTTTCTGAGAATTTTATAAATTTATGAAAATTCCACCTGAGTCGGTAGCTAACTGATTCCGGGATTTTTAGTTTTAAAACTATAAAGTATTTCTTAAAACGGATTTCACTATGAGTCTTAGAATATTATTATTGATTTTTGGTATAATTTGCGAGTCGTTCCGAGATACTTGAATTCGGGACGATTTCGGTATTTTCCGAAATGTTTTCCGTATCCTCGACTTAAACCCGGGAATCTGTGTTTCCAATATTTTCATTTTTCTAGTCAAAGAGAATATCTTCTCTTTATCAATTCTTTTCCTTCTTCCTTTTTCCTTATTTCTCTTCCTTCCTCCACAATCCACAAGAATTCCATTTTCCAAAATTCCAACAATTCCAAAATTCCATTTTCTTCCACACACTTCCACCAACTTCCTCATTAATGCCCCTCTTTCTCTCTCTCTTCCATGGCCGGCCAAGTGGCCAAAAGAGGGACACCTCATCCCCCCTTATTTGCAAAAACCCCCTCTCTTCTACTTTATTTACACCTCCTTTACAAAATCTAAAACCTATATAAACTTTTCCTTTTCATTTCTATTTCCTTTTTACTTCCTTCCACCAAGAGAAGCCTTCACCCTCACCAAATCCTCCTCCATCTCAACTCAACCACCAACTCCAAAACACCAAGGCTATCATCTTCACCACAACCTCAACCCCTGGCTTTTGGATTTGGGCCGTATCCTTCTTCGTCTTGGTGATATTGTCGACTTCGATCTCTTCGAACGCGTAAAGCTTCAAGTAACCGATCTATGTGAGTATTTCTACTCACCAAGACTTGGCTAATTCCTAGCATATTGGTGTTTACATATCTTGTATATTTGTATCTTCAAAATCATGTTATTTGATCATCAAACACAACCATCAAAATCTGTTCTGTATTCTGTTTCCAGACGATTAGTCGACTTGACCTAGGAATTAGTCGACTTGAAACCCTTATTTGAAACGTAACCTTTTCTGGAACACAGTTTTAGTCGACTTACCTTAATCATTAGTCGACTATAAATCACTGTTAGTCGACTACCCATTCTATCCTAGTCGACTAACTTTTCCTGAAACCAAAACCCAACTCTCTGTTACTCAGTATTAGTCGACTTAACGTACCTGTTAGTCGACTTGAGATCACTGTTAGTCGACTACCCTTTCCACCCTAGTCGACTAACTTTTCCTGAATCAGAAACCCAACTCTCTGGAACCCAGTTTTAGTCGACTATACCAGACTATTAGTCGACTAACCCCTTTATTAGTCGACTACCTATTCCACCTAGTCGACTAACTTTGGCTGTCTATTATAGTTGATTTCTTTGTGATTATCCTTGGTACATGTACTATATATTATTCTTGCTTATACTTCATGACTGATACTTCATGACTCATTACTTGATGTATATCTCCTCTTGTCACTTCATATTTCCATGTCTATGTATTACCATGCAACTGCTTGTTTCATTCTTATACTTGTACCATGCCTGTGCTATTCTTACTTCTTTATCGCATACCATGCTTGGCCGACCCTTCGTGGTCGTTGATCTTGGGTTACTTCTATGTTACCACCTGCCATGTCATTACTTCCGACCTGTCAGTTTCATGCTTCCATTTAACACATGTATTTTACTTGGCAATTGATTGTTATCATCTACCACCAGACTATTATCAATCTCTTATCATAATTGGTTGCTTGTTAAATATCACCATCCTGTCATGCTATCACTTAACACCCAGCATGATATACTTGACCTTATAATTATCATGTTTACGGGAATCCTGTCTTGTTATTCTGAATGGAACTAAGTGCCACACGGAACAAAGTGCCACACCACACGGTGGGGGCCACCTCTTGAATCTGTGGGGGCCACCTCTAGAATCCATCCCCTCAGAACAAAGTGCCACATGGAACAAAGTGCCACATCACACGGTGGGGGCCACCTCTTGAATCTGTGGGGGCCACCTCTTGAATCTGTAGGGCCTTCTCCTGTCTTGTCCAGTTATTCCCGTAATCTGATAAACCATAAAAAATGACAACTTGCACGGGGAATGGGAGGAAGTGATGGATGCCGGAATGATACCTTGCTTATAGTGATGGAATAAAATATTGGCGGTACGTGTTAGTGGGACTCAGGGCCCACAGGAGATTCGTGTTAGGGGGACTTAGGGCCCTCAAACTGGTCCCAGGTGTATGGGAACTACTATAAGAAGCTCTATCAGTTCTCCATCTACTTCCGGTAACAACCCTCGCCTTGCTTATATATGGATGTATGTGTGTTAGGATGTACACCTGGACACATACCTAGATATATGGGTCAGACGAGTAATAATAATAACGATGCCTGTTGTGACACATGCTACTCCTGTTATGATTCCTGTTACACCTGCTATGCATGTTATGATTCCCGTTATGTATTCCTGTCATGCCTGTTATGTGTTCCTGTTATGACTACTTTGTAACTCGGGTTGTATGTGCTTGGATTACGACGATATGAGATAAAGGTATATAGATGAGGGTTTCCTTGTTTGGATTATTCCTTCGATGTACTAGTCTCATAGAGCCGTGACCTAAGCTTATACAATCAGTTTTGCTTGTAACCGGCTTTATATCGGATTTCCTGTTTTATGATTATTATGCTATACCTGTTCGTACCTGCTCTAACCTACCTGTCTCCTGAGTACTTCTTACTTGATATCATTTGTTATATGCACACTTGTGCTCATCCTGCTTCGCCACTTGGTATTGGTACTACTCGCCTGGGGAGTGTCACTGACTCCCCTGGACCTCACGTCCAGGTCATGGAGTTAGGAGCGTGTGAATTCTCCCTGTTGCTGATCAGAGTAGCGCAGCAGTAGCGTGGATCTCCAGCAGACCTTGCAGAGCTCCATCCTTCCAGGCCCCTGTGTGCCTCTCGAGTTTCCTTTTTGTAAAACTCGTGAGTGCCTTTTATACTGTTCATACTTGTACATTTTCATGTATTCCCGCATTTGCGCATATCAGTGATGTAATATTCATGTAATGTTGGATCACTTCTGGTGATAACTTTGTAATTGTACTCATGTGTTGGAATGTATAATGCACCATTTGCTTCCGTACTCTGATTCTTGCCTTTACTGATGCTTAGCGTATATACGTGGGGGCACTTTCTGACCTACGTATATACGTCGCAGTGACGTCCCCGTATCCATGGGATCGGGGCGTTACATATTCACTGAGATGACTAATAGACAATGGATGGGAGCATAGAAAGCATGAGAATGTAGATGCTATGGTATCTGCTTTTAAGTGTGTTCACAATGTATGTATCTTCCTAACTTCAAATCTCCCATTCTGAATTATTCATTTTAGGGTTTTAGGGCTATTGATTAATCTCTTGAACTTTTTCGATCTCTCGGGATGGATGGCCACTGTTATCATCATGTATTATTCATTTTATCTTGAACATTTTTGGTCTCTTGCCGTGGGTGTCACTGTTATTGTTGGTTTGTCTCACAAAGATGCTATATTTCAATCTCGTGTGTGGATCCCGAATGGAAGGAATACCCTAAATGATTGGATTTCTGTCCTCTGCAATTTTGTTGTCTCTGTCATCCCTATTCCTTTATATAGAATACTAGCAGTTGGAGCATTTTACTGCATTTAGAGATTAGGTTTTCTTATCAACCCTTGATATTTATTGGGGCCTGCTTCACTGGTGTCTATTTATATCTTATGAATTACTATGGTTGCGCTTTCATACTATCTTTTCAAGAGATAAATAAAGCTGTAGGTAGGCTTCACCTTTGAAGTCTTTGCCATTTCTCCTTCTTGTTAAGTTGTTAGTTGTTGGGAAAAGTAGGCAAAGCAGGAGATGTAAAATAATTCGTATTTGGTTTCTTTCTATAAATTTCTTTCCTTTATTCTTTTTTCTGATCTCATCCTTGTGAGGATTGCTGCTCTATTGTCTGATTTACTTTCCTTAATGATGGTTTTGTTCAGGATAGCCTCCGAATACCTTGGATCTTGATTTTGATTTGGGTAATTGTTTTTCATTTCGGTTGTGTTGCTTTTGAAGCTCAGAACTTTAGCTTTGTTTTCTTTTTATTTATTATCATATTTACTATGATGTTCTTGATGTGCTAAAAACTTGTTTTTGTTTATGCGAATCTGTTATCAGGTGCAGATGGCTGTAGTTTTGGGCCCAAGCTTTTGCAATAGAAAGAAGATAGCTTTGCAAATAAATTGCTCAGCTATTTGGTAGCTACGAGCTAGCTCGCATTCTGATCTACATTTGGTTGTTGAGATGCACATAAATAAGGTGCATAATATATGACTAAAAAGTAATTAGTATTGTATCTTTTTATTTATATAACTAGGAAAGTGATTGTAAATGGCATTCAGCTACTTGTTTGTAGGGAGCTAGAGCTGGGAAATTTCATCGCTCACGAGTACCTAAGATCATCAAGTCTTTTGAGCGGTCAGCTTGTGTTGAATCTTTTGAATGGATGGTTCAGGCTGTACTTCACTGTTACATGGATGATAATAGCCAAATCTCATTGTCAAAAGGAATTTGCACACTTTTGTAGTTTACTTTGCGATACATGTTTGTTTCATGTGTATCTTAATTCCAGCCTTATGTATCTGATAGCGGGATGCAACTTGTCATAAATCTGTCTAATTTTATTCTGTGAGTGGTGAAACTCAGCTTTCAACACGTAGAAATCACTAAGCTATCAATTTTTCACTCTATATGTACAAAAAATTATCTTTTCTTGATGAAATTTGTATTGGATGCAAGTGTGAAAGTGTGAAAGAACAAGGAGCTTTTCCCGGACATAAACCATGTAATAAATTGCAGCTTGCACAATGCTTGCATTGAACAGCTATGCAAAATTAAGAACAAAGAAAACTCTGTTACTATAGATTTTATAACATTTGAAGTTCTTTGAATGCCTGATGCTACCTCATTAATTACTTCAAAATTCTCATACAGCTACATTTACAATCATACAGCAAAAATGAACGCGTTGGGAACAATAGAAGAATGATCTGAGTACACATTCAGGATCCACTGAGAAAAGGAAATTCACTGCTGCATTAGCAAGAAATGTATAAAAAAGAACCGTAGACACCACTGCAGTCCTTCCTATCTTTTCATTCTGCTTCTGCTGCATTGTTAATACAGGTGTGCTGTTAATTATTATAGAAAAAAGATACAGTTTATTCTTACTTGCATCATAACCTGTTCGAGTTGTGCTGTCGATAAATCCATGAGAAAACAAATAACAAGATCTGTTGAGCTGCAAGAAATGAGTTATGCAGAACAGATTTCTTTAAGTCGATAATTTGGAAGAAGCTCCGCTAACAGCGGAAATTCTCTGAGGTCCAATTCTTGCTCCCTTTTGCAATTTGAAAATATGAGCACTGATAGCAGTAGCATATTATGGGGAACAAGTCACGCTAGCATGACCAAAACTTTGGCTTCCATATATAAGACAGTCAAAAGGAGCAATATGTGTTACATGCTTATAATAACCCGTCACCTGAAAGTGTGAGCGAGTTGCTGGCAGGTAGAGGATCTACAAATAAAACTCACAATAGCTTAAAATACAGTATTTTGTATTGCTCTACAAATAAATCGGATTGTTCTTGATCCTTTTTTGCAAATTTATTTGCCAAACATAATAACTTTGTCATTGCACAATCCTCTATGGAATTTGCTTTTGTTTGCTCCTTTAAAGAAAATGGAGTTTACCATGACCTTTTTTTCTTAGGCCAGAAAAGAATGAAAAATGTCCTCAGTGAAAAACCAATTCCAGTCTTCTGGTGCTCCCTTCCCTATAATTTCCATGATGTTCAAGTGCTAGCATCCGCTCTGCACGGTAAAAAGCACTCGAAGCTGTAATAAGAACATCAGCTGGTGAAAATGCCTTCATTTGCAAATCCTGAAAACATCATCCTCCATAGCGACTCTTGAGTGCTTCAGGAGGCTCTTCCTCCATGATGCCTGAACCGGTTGAGGCTAGATACTGGCGGATGGTTGTCTTGCGGTCCGCAAGAAAAGTATGGTCCAAGAAATTGTCATAAGCAGCTTCCCCTAGGTTTTTTGCAGCCAATACACTGTAGAAATAGGAATTGTGTAAAAGTTCAAATTCATAAATATTTAAAATGTTTGTTTGACTATATATATAAAACAAAACAATGTCATCCATATACATCAAAAAGATTAGACGCCAGCAAGATAATCAAATAAATTTAGTAATTCATTTGACCCTGAAGTTCCCACAAAGTTCTCAATAGCACACTGCTCCAAGACAGAAGTCAGCAAATCCCTGTCTTAAATATCGGCCGAGTCGGCCGAGATATCGGCCGATATCTCATTTTTTGCCTGTTGCCGATACGGATATGGGAAAATCGTTCGCCCATATCGTTTGCAGTAAAAAGCGGCTGATATTTGAAATATCGGCCGATAAATCGCTTGTTATCGGACAATAAATCGCCCGAGATATCGCCCGATATAAAATAACTTATTTATTGCACGACTGCGTGTAAATGTATATTATTTTTTTACCCTCTTTGCATACATATTATACCTTTTTATTTAATAGATATCTATGACACTAAACCAACTTTTAGTTATCAATATCTCATTATATATAGTGTCCAATATGAACGCCCGATATGCGCGCGTATCCCCAATATCTCTCCCGATATCCGATATCCGATATTTAGAACCTTGCAGCAAATATCCGATATTTAGAACCTTGCAGCAAATCTTCACTAAACTCGGTTTGGACCCATATTCAGAATCTAGACCAACAGTTTGAATATGGGTGGGTGGACTGAGATCTGAAATACCATGCAGATTGGATCAGTGGAGCAATACTGTTAACTACGTAAAGTAATTGTATATATAGATTTTAATTTCTCAAAACAAAATATATTGATTCGCTCTCGCTTAACTAACTAATATTACTCACATCAAGAAGTGCTATTGAAAGCAGCCTGTATATATCTCCACAAATATCTGAACGAGTGAACAAGGGAAGCAACCTACTCATAGCTCCCAATTTCCAATCCCAACATTTCAAAGGGTTCAGATACAAATAGGATAAGAAACGAGACTAGTGGTGTTTACCAGTGTCTAAGATAAACACGGCAAGGTAAGATATCATCCCGCCATATCTTATGGATGTTGTATCGTCCGTAATGCTGAAAGAAAATCTCTGTGCTACCTGGGAGAAGGTTGTGAAATCAAACTATAATCAATAGTGGAAGGAGGTGAAAGTAAGATATAATATAAACCACTGAAAATCCCTCTAACAAATGCATGCTTCTAACACTGATAATTAAAAGGTAATATATGGAAAATATGACAATCCAAACAGCGAAAAAGATGACAATATATCATTTTTTTTCAACAATTTCGAAAGAAAATATTGAGACTGTTTTCTGTGTGTATCTTCCATTCTATCTGCGCATTGCAGTTCAATGTTATTCCCTACTGCAAGCCAACCAGACTTCCATAATGTATGGCAAGCCCCACACTCATCTATAATTTTCTTTAGACGGGAATTTGATGCTCATATAGGGCGTTGAGGTCAGGTGACAGATTTTTAATTCTTTATCAAATCTTTCATGGTGTCTTCCTAAATAATGATGGAACAATATATATAATTCCTATTGACTTCATTTATAGAATATTTCACATGAATGGAGTTATATGATTAAAAGTTCAAAATTCTTTAATTTCGAATGTTTCACTAAAACAATAAACAACTTCGATCCTTCATCTCAGGTTATTTCAGTCCCCAAAAATTCTATAATTAACTCTCTAAGTCCTCTCTTCAACTTTAAGATCCATCCTGACATCATGTGCTCTTACTAGCCACCTAGAAAAGACTTACCATATAAACTTCACTTGGTACCTGCAACAAAATATTTTATCCCGATTCTTTCAGTTTTGCCACATGCATTTCTTTTCTCATTCAGCTCTATGAAGAGTTGTTTCCTCAGTCAGAGCATGCCTTCCTATCTTTCTTCACAGCAAGAATCCAACTTCATTTGGTCTACCACATGCCCTAGAGGAATTTTGTACGATTTGCCCACTCCTAACCTGGAACAGACGTTGGCCAATGTTGTACATGTCCAAATCTCCTCAAATAATTTTCACTCATTCCATCCTCAATGGCACTGCCTATAGTTTCTCACAAATGCACTCACTCGTCATTCTGCATTTTCTTGTATTGGCATCTCAACTTCCCTCAAATAAAAGCATATGCATATACAAAAATATACTGAACAAGTTTACTTATCTCACAAAGGTTCAACAGAACTTTTAATAATAGAGAGTGTATAGTTTATTAGTTTCACTCAAAAATAATTATGGCTTCATACTTTTCCACTCACTTCTTAATTCTTAGAAGCTAAGAAGCAGGAAAAATGAGTTTAACAAGCCACATGCATGCAACTGATTGCACATTGAACCCCAAATCTTAATAAGATGACAATTGTGATTACCATTGCATCTGATGCGAAAGTATTCTTCGTCACTATACCGAGTACAAACCACCTGTAGCAAAGAACTAAATCAGAAATTGCTTATCAAATTTATTAGAAACATTTTAAGCACGGGAACTGAAGTGTCTTCAAACAAAACTCACGGCTGGAGCACTATAAGGTGTTCCTTCCAGACTTTCAGGAATCGCCTGAACAAAATCGAGAGAAAATGTAACATTAAAATCACAGTTTAATCTGATTACAATCCTAAAACACTCACTTACAGCTAAAAATCTGAATTCATTCTCCCTCTCGATAAATGAAGGCACCTGCAAGATTAATCTCAAAGATCAAATTTTGCCAACCATTCATCCGAAAAATCCAATCTTTTTCAGCCTTACCTCTGAGCTTTTGATCTCAAACACGGTTACTATTAGAAACTCCCCTTCACACGGTTCCACACTCAAGCTCGAAACCTCCTGAAACCTTGCACATAACCAAATTAGGCAAAAATCAAAGTACGGCTCAATTACGAAAATTATTCAAACCATAACCCCAGTTTCTCGATTGGCGATCCCGCGCTCGAAGAAAATCGGAGCAACATGCGCGAACACTCGCCGGAATCCTCGAAGAACTCCGACCCTAAAGTTCTGGAGATCAGGAAACGTGCTCCTCGCACTCTTCTCTGCGATTTGGACGACCAGTTGAGTTTCAACTGATGAAAAAAAATAAAAGAAATTGGGGAGTTTGAAGATCGGGAAGCGGTAAGGTTACCGGAGAGAAGAGAACCGAAGCCGCAGATGGAGAGGTAACCGTCAGGCGACGTGAGGGCGTTGAAGTCGGATTCGTCGTTCAGTTCGGTGAGGTTACCGCTGGAGGAGAGAGAGTCGAGAGACATCTGCGGGGCTTGTGTTGTTCTGGGGCGGAGAGGCGGAGGAGAGCGCCGGAGAGGAGCGGATACGGCGGAATGAGGGTGCGGTGACCAGGGGAGGAAAATGAAGGATGGGCGGTATGGCCGTTGGGTCTTGATCGGACGGCGGGGGCTGGGAGTTTCAGGGCAGTCGGATGACCGCTGGTGAGCATGAATGAGTGGAGTTCGACCAATGCGAGATGGGACGAAAATGAAAATGGAATCGCGGTCCGGTGACGCGAGGGTAAGGCCTGCGTATCCTGTAGCGAGAATGATCGTTACAAAAGTAAATAAATCGATAAGAGATTGCATATTGCTCGCATTATATAAATTTATTAACAAAATAATTGTTTTTAATTTAATTATTAATTAATTAAGAGTTCTGTTTTAAATTTCATTACTTGAAATATATTTATGATGTGCAAATCTCATTTGTAAGAAACAATGTAAATTGAATTCTAATTTTACTTTACAGTTACACCAAACAGCATAAGTGAGAATATATTTTCTCCCTTACACTTTCATATTACCAATTAAACACTAGAAAACTTATTTGCGTAAAACTTTTTAATCATGACTTGCACTTGTGGTCACTTGCAACCAACCAAACACGCACTTTACAATGTCTTGAAGTGTGGATATTTTGCACCGTGTTTGCTGTGGAAGATCTTCCTGGCTCTAGGATTTGGAGGATTTTCATGAGAGACTAAATTATTGACAAATTTTATATTGATTTTACGATCAAGGGTTCTCTTCCTTTTTTTCTCATGGAAGAGGTTAAATTAGAACTCTCTAGTGAACTGATACTAAATTAAAAAAAAATGTCAAAAATGCTAACAAATGTTCCTGAATCCGACTCAAAATTTTGAAGGAATAGATTTCAACCTAAATCTGGCACGTTTGATTTTTTGGCCTTTATCTTTCTCAACCGGTGTTTATTTCGTGCAAACTTATTAACGGATGAGATTTCAAATGACACTTGTTTGTCTTGAAATTCTCTTTGTACTAATCTGACAGGTTGTTTAAGCCATTGTAAGAATGTTGTTTTCGTGGACTTCATTTGATGCTGGTACCTCTTCCTGCATCACACACTGTCACTTCTGACCCCCAGTAAAAATACCCTTTCCCTTTCCCTCTCCTAACATAAGAGGGATGAGAGAGATTTTCTAATAATTTTAGTGATACATTGTGACCGTGTGACTTCTTTTTTACTAGTTGCATGCTGTGTAAACTCTCTTCAACTTACAGTATGTTTTCTGATTACACTTACATTTGACAGTAGGAGTTAGCAGGAGTTAGCTGCTAACAAGAGTTGGCACCCAATTGGGTTCCCCCTCCGTGATTCAGACCCTTGATGCTTCTCTCAGTGAGAAACAAAATTATTACCAGACAAGAAGAAATTTAGAAGAAAACTGTGAGTCATTGTGCAGTTCATGAACAAAGTTTGTCTCTGCTATGCTTTGCACTGGTAAGTTAACAAGGGACCAGCAGCAGAGTGTGAAAAGAAGAGACATATAGCTGAACAGTCATCGACTGCTATGCCTCTCCTCTTCCGTTTCCATGCGCGGACAGCACATTCGACGAGTCTTTTTGCTGCTTTTCCTTTATCTCTGATTGATGAAACTATGTTCACTGCTTCTTGGTTGGAGATCACATCCCAAACCTGAAACAAAAGAGAGAGTATATCTTCAATTTTCAATACTGAGTTGAGTGTTCAATCTATCAGTCTCAATATACTTTAGAAAGTAGAAACTGAATAAGATTTCATAGAAAGTAGACACTTCTATGTATCTAGCTAATTAAGTAAGAAGATCGGTGCCAACATAACATACCCCATCAGTGGCAAGCACTATGAACTGGTCTCTGTTGGTCACCATCCTTTGAGTCACTTCAGGTACGGAGATGAGCCCAAAATCTTTGATACAGTAGTCGCCAAATGCTCTCGACATTGCCAATCCAGGTGTATCCTCATTCGGTAGCCACACCCTGTGCGTTCCAGGTTCATCGCTCAAGCAGAAAACACGGCCCTTACATTCAATTATACGTTCTGCCTCCTCTGTAAAGAAAAACAATAGTAACAATAAGAGTCACTCGGTTCTGTACTTTAACAAGTTGTCAAGTGAACAATCATTTTATTGATTTCAGAAGAGATGGAAAACCTACGAGGTAAATTTGGTTTAAAATCAATAGTAAGCTGGACGGGGACCAAGCTGCCATCATCAGAAATCGTTGCCAAAACTGCACGAGAATCCCCTACATTTGCTAATACCATGAGCTCACCCTAGTATTAAAAAGACCATGCGCGAGAAACTTCAGGACGATGATTTGAACTTGCCAAAACTCGAGTACCAAGCTAGAGCACAAATCTTCCCAACAAAAGAATAAAATAACACAGCATTCATCATATGTAAAACAAACCATTCGAAAGGTACAAGGGAACCATGCTTCCTACTCAATTTGTCGATCTATTTGGAGAAACACATGTTTGTGCAAGTAAACTTGTCCAATTCAAATGTAGTAATCAATATCCAAGAAATGAGAGAGTGGAAAACAAAAATAAAATCGAAAAGGGAGCTCTCCGGGGAGGTACTATCAGTGCAACTCTGTTAGCACATATATTTTGATCATGTCTGATGATGATGTCAAAGGAGTTACTATGGTTTGGTTTTCTATTGGCCAGGTTTCTTTATCTACCAAAAACCGAAACAAAAACGTCAACACAATGGCTCAGGACTGGATATATGCATATTTTGGCAGTATAACATCTTACCAATGCATTATGTCAGTTGCCAGCTTTGCAACCAAAAAAAATATGTCTGAAAGATAGTAAGTTTGGAATCAATCCAAATTCAAGGTCAACTCCAGCGATATTGAGTAGAGCAAGGAAAGAGTATAAATAATGTATTATAAACAATACAGGTAATTGATCACGGTTGACAAAATTTGTTATCTGGTGTCTTCTGTCTGCGATTGCTTTCTATTAACAATAATAAGAAGAAAGCCATTATCCCGAGTTCTTGGGATCGGATAAGTTTCTCCCCCGAGGATGGAATACGCGCAGACAATGGCAGTACAACTACAATCAAATTAGCTTTTCAGGAAGAAAAGACTAGGACTAAGCTCATAGCGGGATACATGAGGATTTGTGATTACCTGTTTGACAATTGTAAGAGCAGTGGTGCCGCTGTTGAATGAATCCATCTTGCGATGGTGCTCAAGTTCTGCATCTATTGAAGCGCAAGTTCTGATGTACGACTGCTTCCAAATGTCAAACTGGCAAATGTCTTTCTCCTCCAGGGAAGTCTGAGCAACGGACTCCTGCCAGTTGCACAGTAGAGATGGAGGAAGGGACTCTCGGACCATTTTCGCCACGTAGTGCCCCCAAGGACCATGCCCATCAAATATCCCGCAAAATACCATGTCTTCTTGACATCCATACTCCTGATATCCAAATCAAACACAAAAGTTTTAAATGGAGAAGGCAAAATTTAGAAGTTAAGTTAGTTTATGCAATTAGCAGAGCATAGCAGAAAGAGGAGGCTGACGTAGGCAATTCTGTTATGCGCAGGACAACAACCTCTCTGAGTAATCCACCAACCAGGCAGAGACTGATGCAGCCGGAGATGTAACCAACACGACAGGAATAGAAAACAATAGAGAAAAAACAATTAACACAGTATTTAACGAGGTTCGGCAACGTGCCTACGTCCTCGGGGCAAGGGAGAGAGAGATTTTATTGATTCAACAATCAATACAAACTAATACAGACGGATACTTGAGGGAACTTTTAGGGATACAATACAGGAGAGCTCTAGTCTTTATTTATAACCACAGACTCTCAGGATTTTAGGAAACCCCGACTGAATTCGATCCCAACCAGAAAAGGAATCCGAATCAATAAAGGACAGCAGAAAACGCGTTTGTCGGTCGACGAGTGGTCGACCGACCCATGCCTCGGTCGACCGCGTCGGTCGACCGGCCCCAACAAAAACTTGGCTCCTTTTAGTCGGTCAACTGGGCGGCCGACCGCTTCCATGCAACGGTCGACCGGGCGGTCGACCGTTCTGCGTCTGTGCACGTCGTGCACGCGGTCGACCGGGTGGTCGACCGGCTCCTTGCATCTGTTGACCGGGAGGTCGATCGTGCACTGCTTTAGGCTGCTGCATGCGCCGTTTTTGATCCTTTTGATTTTGATCTCTGTGCTATCTTCCTCTACCTCTTTATCTCCTCTCTCCCTATAATTCTCCACCTCGGTGAAGATTTTCAAATCTGAGCTGAACTCCAACGAACTCCAATATATCACCTGGTGAAATCGATACACGATCTCGGCAAAATCGACACACATTCTCGGCTTGTGCACTCTAAACGAAATCGACACACGATCTCGGCGAAATCAACACACGATCTCGGCTTAGCCAACAGACGAAACTTGTTCCTTCTAATAAATCGCCAGTACACGTACAATTGATTTTCACTGATCTCAATAGATCCAAACTGAGTTTGTCGTTGCCACCGCAACTCTCACCAAACTCCAATATCAATTGTTGGCGTCCAACTTCAGCTCAGCTATCCAACCGGAATGCACCATACATGCGTTCCCATCACTTCACCTTAGGAGAAGTACCATACGAGCCGACCAACGAACGTGTCTCTCACTCAGCAACTTCATGACCTCACAAAGAACTCATCATGAGCCAACACTGACTCTCCAATTGACTGGCTCTCTCCAGTCTACATGTTTTCAGCTGACGGTCCAACCAAGTCTGAGTAGGGCACACTGAACACCATCATCGGCTTCAACAAACTGAATGCACACCCCTCTTATGCAAGCTTAATCATCTTCTCATAAGAAGATCAAATGTTCATCGAGATCACAACACTTCACCTCTACGTGAAGTCCAACTCTTCACCTCTACGTGAAGTACCAATCAACTTCTCGAGAACCCAAATAGCTTCATATAGGTTGCATCACTAAATGTGGTTGCGCCTTTACGGCTGCCTACGTACCTTGCCCAAAGGATCAAGCCAACCGTAGTTCATTCAAATGAGCTCCATCAAGCTCAAGCACTTGTATCTGAATTTTCAGCAGCGAACCTATCTGGCTGAGTCATATGAACCTCCTCACTACCGTCATACAGAACAACGGCCTTCAACTTGAGCTTATCGCGGTCACAAGCTTGAGATTCATGCTTCTTCACCCACGTGCGTGGTGTTACCTTGGTTCCAATGGCTGCAAACTATTCGACATTCTCATCAATGTCTTCAACTTGTTCAGTATCAATCCTGGCGACATGATCTTCACCTGGTGTCACATTCGGTGTAGTCTTCACTGATACCTAACCAACTAGAGATGGTGGAGTAGCATCAACCTCCACCCGCTGCGACACTTCCTTGGTCTTCGTCCTCTCCACCTGCTGAGAGATGGTAGACTTCATCACTGAAGTCTTATCAAACGTGACATGTCGACTCAACACGATCTTCTTGTTTTTGAGGTCCCATAATCTGTAACCTTTCATATTTCTTTTTAGACCCAAAAATACAAACTTCTTTACTCATGGATTCACCATGCCATCTTTGGCACTAAAGTAGGCCGGACTTCTAAATTCCCGCAACAAACCCTGATCTTGAGCAGCTTTCCCAGACTAAATTTTCAATGGAGTTTTACCTCCTATCGCAGTTGATCCATTTATGAGATGGCTAGCATACACAATCGCCTCAGCCCAAAACGATTTGTCTAATCTTGCATTAGACAACAAACACCGAACCTTCTCCAGCAAGGAACAATTTACCTCTTTAGCCAACCCATGTATACCTTCTGTGAAGTTAGTACCAATACCAGTGTCTTGGCCAAATCGTAGGAATTGGTCTATATATCTTTCAACATTACCAATCTGTAGCTCCTTGATTTTTCTACCTGTTTGCTTCTCCATTCTTTCTTTCCACTTCACCAACATATCTAGGGCTTCACACCTTTGTCTCATGGGATATCCCCAACAATGCCTAGATAAATTATCAATAAAAGAGATAAAATATCTGTGACTTCCAAGCGATGCAGTCTTAGCAGGTCCCCAAACGCTTACGTGAACACAATCAAGAAGACCTTCTGAATGGTAAGTACTGATGCTGAATTTCACCTTCTTCTCCAGAACGCTATGTTCACCCACCAAGTTGCAGGTAGCAGCACCTTCTAACGATCCCTTCTTTGCTGGAGCTTGCAAAGACTTTTCACCTCCATGTCCGACCTTCATCTGCCAGACCTGTGTGCAAACATTATCTGAAGAACTAGAAATCTCCACCTGACCTGTAACCGTACTACCCTTCAAGTAGTAGAGATTGTTCCGGCGGACGCCCTTCATCACCACCATTGAACCTTTGGTCATCTTGAGAACACCATCTCATATAGATACCACAAGGCCCAATGCTTCCAAAGTGCCAACAGAGATAAGATTTCTTTTTGAGTTGAGGTACATACCTCACCTCCTTCAATTCTCGTACTATCTCATCAAACATCTTGATACGAACTATACCCATCTCTTTCACATTACACGGATGATCATCACCCATGACCGTGAAGCATCTATCTAGCTTTTCAAAGTTAGAAAATCAGGCCCTGGTCGGGCAAACATGATAGGTAGCTCTGGTATTTAAGATCCACTCAGCATTATCTGAGTAAATAACAGTAGGAGTACTAACAGAGAGAGAGTATACTGATGAGTTTGAATCCGATCCATCCGCCTATGCAAGATTCGCCTCAGTCTTTGACTCCATCTTCTTTCCTTTGTCCTTCGGGCAATCAACTTTCCAGTGGTCTAACTCCTTGTACAAGGCGCACTGATTCCTCTTCAGATCTCTGAAACCTGATCTGGACTTCGATCTTCCCTGATCATCTCTTCTCTTCCCATTGGAACTCCTGCCTCTTACTGCCAATGCTTCTGCAGTTGTGCTCCCTAAAGGAGACAGTCTGTCCTGCCTCCTTGCTTCATAACTCACAAGAGCAGCAGACACCTCAGCATAGTTAAGGGTTTTTCTTCTATTGATCAATGTAAGAGTAAAGGTCTCATACTCATCTACAGGAAGAGAGTTCAAACGAATTACTGTCTTATCCTCTTCATCGATCTCCACATTCATATTAACTAGATCTGTAAGAAGCTTCGTGTAGCGATTCAAGTGTTCATTGATGGAGCATCCTCTTTGCATCTAAAAACTATAAAGCTTACTCTTTAACTACAACCGCGATTCTATGCTTTTCGTCAGATACTTCTTCTCCAGGTTTCCCACAGCTGCCTCGTAGATGTTTCATGCAAACACATGGTACTTGATGTCTTGTATCAAACAAGACCTGATCAAGCCACACGTCGTACGGTTCATCTTGTCCCAATCTTCTTCAGTTGTTGATGCACGCTTCTTCTCCAACTATAGAGTGTCTTCGAGGTTTGATGCCGCTAGCGCATCCATCCTCACACCTCCACATACCAAAGTTGTTCGTGCCGTTGAACTTCACCACATCAATCCTCGGATGTGGATTCATAGATTTCACCGACGATGTACTTTCTCAGCCATCTTCTCAACTGATTCTTCAAAGCAATGCGGAAACAAACAGAGTTAGATAAAATAAACTAGATAAAGATAGGATCTTTACCTCCACGCGAAACCCTTGAAGAGTTTCCGAAGCAATCTGCTCCTCCTCCAAATGATTCCTCGAGCAATCTACACGCTGTTTTGAGATCGACACACGATCCCATAAATAGTCCCAATGCTGCTTCGAGATCGACACACGATCTCCGCCAAACAGCAACTGATGCCCTTGAATCAACACACGATCCCACGACGAACCTGAGATGCTCTGATATCAATTATTGTGCGCAGGACAATAACCTCTCTGAGGAATCCACTAACCAGGCAGAGACTTATGCAGCCAGAGATGTAACTAACACAACAAGGACCGAAAAAATAATCAACACAGTATTTAACGAGATTCGGCAACGTGCCTACGCCCTCAGGGTAAGGGAGAGAGATTTTATTGATTCAACAATCAATACAAACTAATACAGAGGGATACTTGAGGGAACTTTTAGGGATACAATACATGAGGGCTCTAACCCTTATTTATAGCCACAGAGTCGCAGGTTTTAGAAAACCCCGATTGAATTTGATACCAACTAGAAAAGGAATCCGAATCTATAAAGGACAGCAGAAAACGGTCTGTCGGTCGACCGGGCGGTCGACCGACCAATGCCTCGGTCGACCGTGCCAGTCGACCGGCCCCAAAAGAAACTTGGCTCCTTTCAGTCGGTCGACTGGGCGGTTGACCGCTTCCATGCAACGGTCGACCGTGCGGTCGACCGTTCTGCGTCTGTGCACTTCGTGCACACCAGTCGATCGGGCGGTCGATCGGCTCCTTGCATCAGTCGACCGGGAGGTCGACAGTGCACTGTTTTAGCCTGCTGCATGCGCCATTTTTGCTCCTTTTGATTTCGATCTCTGTGCTATCTTCCTCTACCTCTTTATCTTCTCCTCCCTACAAATTCTACAAGCAGATGCATTAAGCATTCTGCAAAACAAATCTATCTGAAAAATTGCATACAGAACTCTACAACTTCATTGGAATTGGAAACCACCATAGTCCCGTTCACAATCAATAGCACAAAGCTAAAACATTTTACTCCTCTCTTGGTTAATCTTGCTACAGAATCCAACCTTGTTCCATTAAAAAGATCACAATGAAACAAACCCTAAATAAATACCACATAGAAAGCAGGAGGGGACTCTCCTCACTACAATATAAGTACACAAAATAGGGAAATACTTCTGACAACAATAGAGTGAGCTCATTTGCAAAAAATGTGGAATTGAATTCAACCAAGCAGAACTTAGTCATTGGTAGAGGTAAAATTTTTTGGATTTTTTTGTATCTCCCAAAATTTCTGATATTGTAAATTTTGTATTATATGAGGTGATTTTAAAATCATAAATATCAAACCAAATCACATAGTAATATTTCTGTATATACAAATTAAAAGAGAAATAAAGAAGAAAGAGGTATCTGGCCTGGGAGAGGGTAGTCGTGATAGATCATTGTCCTAAAATACTGAGGTCCACTATATTGCTCGGGCATGGATCTGTGCGGTCAACTAGCAGTAAAAGCCACATTACTAGAAGATCTTCCTCGATTTCTCTTGTAGAGATACTGATCACATTACTAGAAGATGCTCTAGCCTTACCTTTGGACTTCTTATTTGTGACAGTCGTCCACTGTTGCCTTTTGACAATATCAGGATGCACCCACATTGTCTCTCCTCGAGGAGTAAGATCAAGAACAAGACCATTCTCCTTCTGGTTATGAGGATCAGTATTGATCACTCTTAATTCCTTTCTCGGGATGAGAACTATTCTGGTTGGCGCTGATGGGAGATCCCGGCCGAATTGAAGAGGTGATGTAGCTGTCATGTTGGCAGTTACCTTCTTCTGCTCTGGACGGAGTTTAAATACCTCTGCGTCAATCAGAGCCTGAAGAATATCTTTGAAGATGTAGCAATTCTCGGTAGGGTGTCTCAGCATCCTGTGATATAAATAGTAGTTAGGATCATCTGTCTTCTCCACCTCTTTAGGACATCTTGCCTCAGACAATTTGAGTTTACTACTCTTTCGGAGTAACTTGAATCCTTGAAGGAGTATAGTTTATTGGCACATGCTTAGTCGGGGGCTCCACCCACTCTGACTGACTAGGACTTTGAAGGTGACTTGGCCTCCGTTGCCAGAGTATCCCTTCTCCTTGGTTAAGAAGACGACTCTGGAGTGCGTCATATCAGTTTATCGGGTCTTACTTTGCTGTCTTTTTCTTCAGCCTTGAACCTAGCGATGATTTTCTCTGCATGTTCGTCTTGTAGCACTAACTGCTTTTAAGTGTGGTATTCCGCTACTCCTATCTGGGCAAGGAATGCAGTTTGCAAGTTGTGGCTGCTTGTTTCTACCAGTGTGGACGGGGACATGCTACATGGACAACGGAGCACCGTACTCTGAAATCACTCCACAAAGGCTTTGATAGAGTCTCCTTACTTTTGCTTCGTGGCAAGGAGAGTCTGCATCGCTACCTCCGTGTCATCTTCGAAGAAGCCGGCTAAAAAGAGCTTTTCTAAGTCGGCCCAAGTCTTGATGGAACTGGCAGACAACTTCATAAACCACTCAAAGGCGATCCCCTTGAGGGTGCCAATGAACAAATGAGCCATGATGGCATCGTTCGATATTATATTCCCAGTTTAGAATTTAAAGTAGTACCATCGAAAGTATGGAGGGTCGGTACCTTAAACTTGGGAGGGTAGAGAGTTATTTCCTATTCCACTGCGTAGGGCCTGATTATCCCCACATCTTGAAAGCCGCCTCGGTTTGCAAGGGCTTCGAGGTGTTGCTCTAATTTACCCATCCCTTCGAATGATGAGATCCATTTATTGAGTCATCCTCCTCTTCAGATGAAGAATTGGGGGCTCAGAGTTGGAATGCTCTTCACTCTCAGTGTTTGTAGAAGATGAGTTTTCCCCTTCCTTCTTTTTGCCTTTAGATTTATTGGAAGGAGTTTTGCCTTTTGGTTTTTTTCTCCCTAAGCAGTTGTGAGAGCATCTTCTTAAGAGTGTCGATAAATTCTTGCTGAGCTTGAATCATATCAAACTATTCCCTTTGAACTCGGGCCTGCTTCTAAAATCGCTTGGCCACTTTTTCGAGAGTCCCCGCGATGTAAGCAAAGGTTGTTGTCTCCGAACTGAAATTCAAAGACTGAGAATCGATGATGGTGGAGTGCTTGTCATTCACCTCAGATCTCCTGGCGAACAAATTGAAGTCAATTGGGGCAATCGTTCCCATATGGGTCTGAGTGTGTCGATAGACCCTTTCAGGTTCGACAAGACTATCCTTCAAGCCTGGAGATCGGTTAACATCTGACTCCTCTGAACTGACAGCCAGTTGCTTTCCTTTAGACTTGCTTGGTGTGAAACTCGGCCCTACCATGTTTGTAATTACCTCCGGGTATTCGACATCAAAGAACGACTTCTTCCTCCGTGATCAACGTATCTTGGCCGAGTTTGAAGCTGCTGATAACCGGCTAAAAATCGAGGGCTTAATGATAAAAGTCGCAGTGGCAATCAGAAAGTACTGCTAAGATGAGTCGCTCGCGGTGGCATCGAGGAGTGATTTGGTGGACACTCCTTTTCCTATCAGGTAGTCTCTCAGATCCATTGCAGGGCCATTTGAAGAACTAGCCTCAACCTATATGGTGGCTCTGCATCTTTGGCTTTACAGGCCTGAATGCAGAAGGTCGCGTTTCTGAATGCGAAGGTCGCGTTTCAGTTCAGTTGGCCTCTCAACGCAGTTCTCACATTCTCGAGGAGAAACGCGGACCTCGCGTTTTAGCTTAGCCATTGTATGAACACTGGTCTCATACTCTGGAAGAGAGATGCGGGCCTCGCATTTTGGTGCTGATGTGCACTGAATGTGGATCTCGCATTGTGAACAAACGTGGATCTCGCATTTTGGTCCAGAGACATAGGTCTCAATCTCACGTTTTACCGCAACAAAAGAGACTACAATTGCAGTTTTTTCAACTTGTTGGCGACGGGCACGGTATCTCCATCGTCGCTCAGCATTCCAGTTGAGTCGCAACAGTTATTGGGACCCTTGGCAACCTGAAATTGCAGAGTTTGAAGAGGAGAGTAATGATGAGATTGATCTTCACAATCGCTTTGATCGTGTGCCGATTAGCCCTGCGAGTCTCTTAAGAGACGTTGACATGGGCCGTGTGGGCTGCAAAGAAGTTTTCGGAACCTCATTAGAAGTGGCGCCGCTTGTGCTGTGAGCAAAGGTGTTGGCCACTTCTGGAGAAATTTCCGAAGAGATTTAAGAGCGAGTCCCCGAAGAGACTTTGCAGTACTGCCGCATTGTCTTGGAGCTAGTGGAGCCCGAGGAAAGAAATTACTCGAACTTTCCTTAGTTGAATTCAACAACGAGTAATTCCACTGTCCTCCCAAAGAGTTTGACGTCAGCTTGCACCACGAAATTCTCATCAGTAAAGAATGAAAAGCTCCAGTGGAGTCGCGTTTTTTGTTCGGTCAGAAAAATTGAGGCATGTAAAAATTTCTTTGATATGAAAAGAAAGTTACAACGGATGAAAATTTGATTACAAAAGAGAAAAATAACTGAATCTCTCCGTTGTTTAATGTTGGGTTCTTGATGTGACGATGGAGATAGATTCTTGCTCTCCGTTGACCGGCTGAACGACAAGCTTCTCTTCGAGATCTGCTTCAGAGTGCTATCGAAAAAGCAATCAGAAAAGAATTTTATTTTAACACAATAAGTGTTTAGAGTTCTCTGATTTCTCTCTCTGAACCTTTGAGGTCGAAAGGACAAAGCCTTTAGCTTGAAAAATTATCAGTCTCCGCATCCAAGAAAAAGTCCCCTACTTCATAGCTCTCGAGGCTATTTATAGGGTGTCTTAGGGGTATTATTATCCCCTAGAATTCCTCCATAATGGGAATTAACTCCTAGATTACATAGGGAATTAATTGACCTAATAATGGGGTCAGTTACAATAGAAATGTGGGTCTCGCATTGACGCGGACCTCGCTCACTGTGCAGATACGACACTCACAGACTTCTCATGACCGTGTTGAAGTCAAAACGTGAAGCTCACAGGCACGCGTTGAATTGAGACGGGAGTTACTCAGACTCACGTTTGAAGTGAAATGTGGAGTTGCTCAGACTCGCATTTGAAGTGAAACACGGAGTTGAAATCCACGTTTACTCTTGGACGCGAGGTTCGCGTTTTAGTTGAAACGCGACCTTTGCATTGATGTGAAGTCTGCGTCTGAGGACTTGTCTTTAATGATTTTTTAAACAACATACAATGGGTGTGTGTTTCAGTTGCAACACCCAGACTGATTGCACGATCTGAAACTACTAACAAAAGATCTAGACCCGATCTGAATTCGTGTTAGTGTCGATACGCCAGGCGATTCAAAGACCGAAAAACGAGACTATTCGAAGATCCAGACTGGTTCGTGCATTGCAGATCAGACTGCGATTCGAGCCCGAAACTGCGTTATTTCATGTGATTGTTCATTTTGTCCATTTATTTTATCTGTAATTTTAGTTATAAATATATATATATATATATATATATATATATATATATATATATATCTTGTCGTGAGTGTTTATTTTGGTGTTATTATTTATTGATGTTGTAGTGAGTGTTTTTTGTGTTATTACTTTTTTATTATTGTTAGTGAGTGTTTGCTCTATTAGTTTGTTTAATTTGTATGTTTATTAGTATCATTTCATGTGAATATTTATGTTTTGTGCCGTTATCATTTCTTCTGTTGGTTAGTTAGTTTGGCTGATATTCAATGTTTAGGAAAGATCACAGTGTTATGTTTTAGAGTTCAGTTCTGATGATTGACTATTTTAAGTAAGGATATTAGATCAGTTGGATAATGGATGTTGCGGCCATGTAATGGATTATAGACGTAGATTATTATACAATATGAGATAATTTAAAGATACTACAGATGATTGATCAGATGTATCTTAACAGTTAAATGTATATGAATTCGATATTGTATTACTGGGACTTTATTACTTTATCATTCAATGTCAAGTTGCTTACCACTTTGGATCTGATACTTTATTACTGAGACTTTAGTATTTCTATCATTTCACGTGTAGATGTTTATCACTTCGAATTCAAATCTAGTTGTGATAAATATTAGAATGTAATTGGATTGATCTTGAGAATGAGTGGATCAGTATATGGACTTAGTTAAAGTTAGAGTTGACTGAGATTTGTATTCTTTTCATTAGATCTTGAATGAGTTCAGATGAGATTGATGACCATTGGATTATTGATTGTGAATATTTTTTGGATTTACCCCTGATTATATTGTTGAGTATGGATGAACTTGTTGGTGTTGATTATCAGACGTAGAAATATTCTAAATTCCATATTACTTGAGGATGTTCTACTCTTTATTTATGAATTTGGTATCCATTGATTTAGTTTGACTTTGACAATATTTAGTAAATTTTACTTCATAATTAGTTCTTAAAATTAATTCAGTTATTTAGTTATAGAGATAGAGTTATTGTGAGAGTGATTTCACTGATATCAGTTATTACATATTTTCAGAATTTTATATCAGTTATCAGATATTTATTATCAGTTATCAGTTACCAGTTATTAGTGACTATATATCTCTAGTATTCTAGACAGATGTCAATTATCAGTTGTCAGATATTAGTTATTCAGTTATCAACTATTATTGACATCATCAGTTGTTAGAGATATTCAGTTACTATTACACTTTAAATGAATATTATTTGCTTGTTAATAAAAGATGCTATGACCCAGGAAAAATGGTGATTGTCTGATAATACATATCGTATATTTTGGAAGGACTTATGATGGTATACTGAGTTGTAGATTCCACCATAGAGAATCAAGGTAGTACTAACTACCTAATTATTCAGTTGTCAGCTATTAGAGCTATGTCTAGACTATGATGTCACACCAGTTATTTTTTTGTGTGGGTCTATGGTCTTCAGTTATTTGGGCCTTGCAGTCCGTCTTGATTCAGCGCCAAGGATGTTAGACCGTAGTATCAAGCATGCACGGTACATTTTCAAAACGCATGCACTACATTGACAGACAGTTGCAACGACGATAACCTTATTTGATATGTGAAAAAACGGTTGTGATATGGAACGCAGCTAAGTACCACATTAGTTAGCTTAATAATAACCAACAGATTAGAGACATCTAGTTTATACACATGAGCATCGGTTGTTTATTTTACAGTAGTATAAGTTGTCTTTTATGTACAGATTTATTCATGACATTATTCAGTTATCTTTTATTTACAGTTTTAGATATATTATTATTGTATACACGTATTATGTATGTTCACACTTCCCCCATTTTACATACTCATTGGGAGTTTTCTGACTCCCTTGGATTTGCGTATACAGATATAGGATGCTTGTTCTATTGATCAGGTGTTCGATGAGATCGTATATGTCATGAGGATCCTGAAGTTTTCATCTCTTGATTATCGGTATTCTTGTCTCTTTTATTCCTGTTGTTTCCTTTAATTCTTGTATATCAGACTCATTGTTTATTCCATTCCTTATACATATGTTATCATGTGTGAACACAAATATGTATTATTGCAATAATTGTGATTTATTATAGCGGATTTTTGTAACTTGTTCATGTTACATAAGTCTTAGCGCGTGTAAGTGGGGTATTTTCCTTGCGTATATACATTGCGACTCTCGTTGCATCACCATTCCAGTGTATTTTTGGAAGTGGAGCGTGACATATAGGCTAAAAAAATGTTAGTAGGAAAATTAAGCTTTCCCATGGGTTTGTGTTCACTTAAGCCTAACAATCCTCCCAAAAGCTTGAGTTTTAGGGAAAGAAAATTAATAAAATAAAATAAATATAAATGTAAACAAAGGTTAGGTAACCTCACACTGTGAATTCGAGAAAGATAGCTTATGACTTTGAAACAACTCTTAGTAGATTCACAACCTGAGAGATATAATGATTGAGTCTTGAATTAGACATATTTATGAGATATTGACAAAAGTCATCACAGTAAATTTCATCAATTGAGTGAGTAGGTTAAGCTTTAATGGACATGCTCAGAGAAACTGACACATGAAAGTTCTAGGGGTCAGCGTTGTCCCAACTACGACTATCATGGTTCCTCTCACATAGGTAAGTCTTCCAAAGGTACTACAAGTGGATATTAAACCCTCCACAATTAATGCATTAAACTTATTAAGAGTTTAACTCAACCTAACTAGCTATATCATAAGATCACCATCATCATAGAGAAGGGGTTGCACACGTGGCACGGCGTGCTGGCGAGGTGCGCGCGCGTGGTGTGTTACACCAGTTTCAAAACATATAATTCACAACAAGTCAGGTGAAAAATAAATGATATATAAATCACTCTCCTTTCCATCTCCTATCTCATGTGTCTCTTATCTCATGTGAAACTAAACATACAAGCTAAAATGAACACTAGTGAGAAAATCAAGTTTTCTCATGAGTTATGTCTTCACTCAAGCCTAACAAAATCTCTTGTTCTTCAAGTAGAAGATGCAAATTATTATAGAAGCAGGCCAAATGCAAATAAACCCATCTCAAAAATAAAAATAAAAACCCAATTACGAAGTCAAAAAGCAAAAAAACCAATCATCAACACAAATATCTCCGTTCTGTGTGTGTGTGTGTGGGTGGGGTGTTTTTTTTTTTTTTTTTTTTGGGGGGTTGTTGCGGGGGGTGGGGGTGAGCCAGAGGAAGGAGAAGAAGAACAAACCTCCCAAACAATAGAACAATCTTGATTCACACCCTTCTCCCCTCTCTGAGAGAAAACCGACACGCAACTATTAGACCCTTCTCCTCTAACAACCCCCGAAGATTTCAGTATCATATCATTCTTCTTGGCCTCCTTCACCAGCGCATCCGCTGCCTCTTTTCCTCCATCCTCTTCCTCAACCTTCCTCCCTCTGCCGCCGCCGTACAGAGACTTCAGCAATGCCGCCAGGTGCCACATTAGGCCAGATGCCCGTCTCGCGTTATGGGCTAAATTTCACTGCATCATCATCATCATCATCATCACCCCCTTCCTCTTGTGCTCAGTTGTGAATGGTTTGGAGTGAAGCAACTATTTATAAGAAGAGCTAAGCTTGTGCTAGGATTTTGGGTGCGAGTTGGGATTTGTTCGATGGAGTTGTTGTTGCTTCGATTGATTCATGGAGGAGGTTTTGATTGGAATTTGGGCAAAGTGTTTGTGGTGGTTTGAATTGTTTAGACCCCATGTCTTCTTCATGAAAAGAAACAGGGAGCGGAAGAATGAGGGAGACTGTGAGGTAGGAGAATTAATGGACGGTGGCTCCAAACTAGAAACTTGGAAAATTCTTCATTCCATATATGTACATGTATATATCATGTTATACACATGTACATGTATAGGCATACGCACATTAACTTTTACGCTTAGTAGTTCGGTTCATGCGTGTGAGCCGCACACATATCATAAGAGGACTAATTCTGTATGACATGTGGAACTATCCCTCTTATAATATCATAAGAGGTGCAAAAACTTTAAAGTTTTGTACTTCTAAAATCCGACATTTTATCTACGTGTCAATGTAAGATTAACTCTCTTATAACATGTTTGTGTGACTCATACACATGAACCAAATCCGACACAGACAAACACATTGATAAGTAAGTAAACTGTAAGCATAGAGTATACTATTCTTTCGCTTTTTACTGAAGAATATTGCTTGCTCGTCACACGTTCAAAGCTGGCATTTTTGCTAATTTTTTAAAAAGCTACAATTGTCTCGGTGTATTTTCATTATGTTGTTTATAAGAAAAAGTAAAATTAAATGCTACAATTGTTGTTTTCCATTTTCAAGAAGCCTCATCGAATTGTAATAAATAGGAAAAGGAAAAAATTAGGCAAGATTAGGGTTTTTTTCCTCTCAAAAATTAAATGCATAAAAAAGATCGAAGAAGAAGTGGCAGCATCTCTCCCAGCCTCCGAACAACTTTAACACTAAAAGATCAAAAATGGCTCACAAAAAAAAAAAATTCGGAGCGTATCTACAATAAAATCAAACAGAAATTTTCAAAATTTACAAATAATACACATAAAAATGAATTGGAAAAATTGTCCAAAATGTATTTAGAGTGGTATAGTTGCGTGGGGGCCTGATTTTACCATTACGCCCCAGATGCGAGCGAGAAGACTCAGGAAAAAGGCAAAATTGCCAATGGGCATTTTTGGCGAACTAAGAAATATCCTTCGGTGCGGGAGTCACGAGATTCTTGGTTAACGGTCACCGACAGTGGGACCCTCCTGCCAGGTGTGTAAATCATGGGCGCATCCGGAAAAAGATACAGCTGTCCCCGCAACACGTGGCCGTGCTCGACAAGGTCTCCTTGCGTTCAGATCTTATCCCCACACGTGGCGTGTCCATAGATGGGTCAAATTATTGGCCTCTCTGATCAAAGCTCGTAGTTTTAGAGATATTTTTGTGGCTGATATTATTAGTTATTAATCTTAATATTTATTTATTTGATATAAAATGTCTTAATTCGCTACTGCCAGCTCATTTTGTGTATATTTATGGTTATGTTTGATACTATAATTAGTTTCACATTACTTTTGCGTTAAATGTTCCCATCAGCGACCAAATGCAGACATAAATAATTGTTGGTTTAAAGTGTTTTCCTCATTCTCCTCAAGATATCATTATTTATTACTCTGTTAGGAAAAAGAAAATGTTAACCAAAGGTTGGGCTACTGTTTGAATATCTGTTTATATGAAGGGCCTGTTTGGTTCGTTGCAAAACGTCGCAAGTCGTAAGTTGTAAAATGAGAATGGAAAAAGTGAACTGTAGCAGTGAAAATATATTGTGTTTTACGGTGTTTGGTTGATAAAGTGATGTGTAATAGAAAAGTATATTGTGTTTTACGGTGTTTGGTTGGTAAAGTGAAAGTGTAAATGGTAAAGTATTTTGTGTTTTACGGTGTTTGGTTGGTAATGTAAAAGTGAAAGTGGAAAAGTTGACCACAAAATTAACTGTAGCAGTGATTTAAATATTATAAATACTATTAAATTAAATCTAATATTGCAAATTAAATTGTATTAATAAATTTGAGATAAAAAATTAATAATCTTAATATTTTATTTATAATAATAATATTAATAAAATATTAGTATAAATAGTAAAATATTACTAAAATATTAATTAAATAAATGATATAAAATTTTAAGAAAATTTAAAGAACATTAATAAAATTTTAAGAATACTAATAAAATTAAATATTAAAAAATGTTAAAAGAAATAAAATATAGTAAAAATATAGTAATAATATTAAAAATACTTGAAAATATTATAGTATAAATTTTATTATAATATTATTGTAATATTATAGAAATATAAAAATAACAAAGTAAAATATAATTATAATTTAATAATAAATTATCATTAAAGTATTATTATACTGAATTATTATTACAATATTAACATAATAAAATATTAATATAATAATAAAAATTATTATGATATTAATAAAGGAATTTTTATATTAAAAATTAAATAACTAAATATATAGTAATTTTATATTAAAGTATAATATTGTTATATTAATAAAATATTTACTCTAAATAAAATAATAAAAAATGGAATAAGTATTAATAAAATAATAAAATATTAAATAAAATATTAAATAAAAATAGTAAATTAAAATAGTAAAATATTAAATATTAAAACAATATTAAAAATAATAAAAAATTAAAGATTAAAAATATAAAATAATTAAATACTTAAATAAGAAATTGAACACTATTTAAAATATTAAATTTAAAAATATTAAATTATATATTGATTATCAAGTAACTGTTTTGAATTGGTGTACTACAAGTGAGAGTTACATGACCACAAAATTAACTGTAGCAACTGCAAGTGAGAAGATATGAGTGTAAAAGTGAGAATTAAATGACCACAAATTTAACTGTAGCAACTGCAAGTGAGAAAATATGAGTGTAAAAGTGAGAATTAAATGACCACAAATTTAACTGTAGCAACTGTAAAGTGGAAAAAGTTTTTACATTTGCAAATGGAAACAAACAAGTGAAAAGTGTAAAGTTACAAAACTTTTTACATTTTGCAAAGTTTTGCAACCAACCAAACAGCCCGAAATAAAGTACTTCAACCAACACGAATTGAGAAAATAAACATTATGTATGACTGGCAAAAGAAATAAACAGACAATAACCACCTTATTTTTCTCATGCAAACGGAACTTTGAGGTTGCTTGTTTGCATGATTTTGGTCTTGAAAACGCTGGCAGTCTTGGTCACATCAACGTTATCATGAGTGGGTGTTTGGTTAACACACAAAAAAAGATAATGATTACAATTATTTCTAAGTGGTCCACCAGCAACTCAACTAGCGTAAATTACTGAAAAAATTACTGTTGTTACAGTAGCTCCCTAAAGATTCTAATTTGATTTGACGTGTATGCAGGTTCCGTTTCAATTTCGAATCCAAACGTGTCCTTAAGTGTGTCCTTATGATGGCAATTTCTCATTTGATATTTTAGAAAACTTTAAGAAAAGAACAAATTGAATCCTGATCCTTCCAAAAAACAAAGAATCCCCTAGTTGACAACTACTGAGAGAAACTAGGAATCAAATCTACTGTTTATGAGCCCACATGTAGCATTAAACCAAATAGGTGAAGGTGGCAAAGTTTGCCTACACTTGTAGACTTCATCACTTTTATCACTTGCAAAGTGAGTCACGGAAGCACTTCTTGTAGTGCCTTCAACAATGGAGCACAATGGACCAAGCCCCCATCAACTTGATCAAAATGGCCAAACTAAAGTTTAAAATTCAAAAGTTAAAAAAAAAAAAAAAATTAACAAAAGGAGATTTTACACCAACAACGACGGTCGTGACTCATGAAAAATCAAAAAATTATCAGACTTTTCTCTCTCCTGTCTGACTACATCTCTTTGTGACAAACCCGGTCTATTGATACTCCATTACATTGATTAAATGCTTCATCAAACTTAAAAACGATGGCCTCCATTGACAAGTGAGCTCAATGGAGCACAATGGACCAAAAGTACCCGTCAACCTTATCAGCTTGACAAACTTAGTTCAAAATCCAACAGTAAAGAAGATTTTACACCAACAATCCGGTCGTGGTAAATGAGTAAGTTATCAAAAAAAAATTTCTCTCTCCTGTCCGAGTGCACCTCACCGTGATGAACATGACCTATTGAACGTTCTAGCCCGTTTTTTGCTGCAAGTGGTCACAAGTCGTAAGTCGTAAAATGAGAATGAAAAAATTGAACTGTAGCAGAGAAAATATATTGTGTTTTACGGTGTTTGGTTCATAATGCGAAAGTGTAAGTGAGAAAGTATATTGCGTTTTACAGTATTAGTTGGTAATATAAAAGTGAAAGTAGGGATGACGATTGGGTCACGCCGGGCCAAATCAGGCCAGGGCACGGCGGGCGAGGGTCAGGCCGTGCCCGGCTCGGCCCGCCCGGCCAACAGGCGGGCGGCACAGCACAGCCCAGCCCGGCCTGGGTTTCAAATATGGAACCCGGGCATGGCCCAAGGCCTGGGTGCCCCGACCCGCCTTTTAAAAAAAACTAAAAAAACTTTAAAAACTTTAAAAAAAACTTTAGCAAAACTTAAAAAATTCAAAAAAATCTAAAACATTCTAAAAAATTACTTATTCAAGTTGTGATAAAATTAGCAAAGAATATTATAAGGCATGAAATGAAAATATATATTTTTTTATTAATGATCTAATAAAATAGATAATTGATACAAATACAATTGAAGTATAAATCAATTTTTTTTTCAAATTTCTCATTAATACATAAAAAAATACAAGTCTTCATTCTTCATACATTTTATCAATCATAAATAAAAAAATACAAGTCTTCATTCATCTTCTGGGGAGTCTTCTGGAGAATCTTCGATGAGATCGTCAATTGTTTTATTTTGACTTCTCTTTTTCGCATCCAGCCAATCTTTCCCGCATATGGTCATCTCGATCGCATCCGATGCCAGACGGTTCCTCGTATCAGTCAGCACTCAAGCACCTATACTAAAAGCAAACTTCGAAACTACTGTAGATACCGGAGGAGTTAGTAAATCACGTGTCATGATGGAAAGCACAGGATAAGTTGATGCCCGTGATTTCTACCATGCCAAAATATCAAAATTTTCAAATCCTGAGTCTTGATCGATCTCAGGAGTCACAACATGTTGTATATAATAATGAAGTTCATTTAAATAGTCAAAAGTTCTAGATTTTTTTGGAAGCAAATAAAATGTAACGGTCCCAGATTTCATCACCTTAATCCTTCATAAAACGTCAATTTAGGAAAAATAATTACCTTGCTTATCATCCTTATTACTCAATAGATTATAATAATCTTCTATAATTTCTCGAAAATTTCGGCAGCATCTCCCATGTATTTTATCACTTGCCCAAATATATCATATATCAATATCAGCCTGCACGGTTTATCTCATTCCAAATGCATTATATATCAAACTCAACAATCACCTGCCCAACATAATAATACAGTTTCGAACCACATGGCCTATTTACATTCCATATAATAATTTTGATTTGACATCGCCTACTTATAAGAAAACTATCATAATCTCGAGAGTACATCTCTCGGCATCCACAATGCAAACAAAACTATTCAAAATTTCAATTTGTCATAAACATGGCAGTCCAGCTTATCTCTATAAAGTTCATTCAACAAATATATCACAAGCTACAAGTACATATCAAATAAGGATATAACATGTACAACACGAAACTATTACAGTAATAGCACATAACCACATCAACAGTACTTTCATTATCAGAGTAATTCTTAACGCCACGCCTATAATAGAAACTGGGCCTCCGCCTCGCTCTGACTTGAAAAGTATGGAACTGAGAGGGGGTGAGCTTAACAACTCAGTGAGTAGAGCTAGAACAAAATCAAGAAACGATATACATACATTATACATATCAATAAGAAGTATGCTTTTCTTTGAATCACAAAGGCAGGTATGGATGAACGCGAGAAATGGAAAACAACTTAATTACAGTCAATCCAATGATCTCCATTTTCTGCAGGACGATCTGGCTCCTTCGGTCATTGATTCTATTTAACTTAATTGAATTTTTATTCTGCATTTTACAGGACTTACGAGTTATATAAAATACTCTCTTAATGACTTAGTTTGTTAGTGCCTTCATCTTATGTATACACAACATGTATCTCATATCACACACAGTGGTACACCAATGATAATAAAAAAATCAAAACTATAAGTTATCTCTTCAGATAATACATATATCACAAAACATGCTTACATATCACATATCATATAATGCCCATATGCATGTTTAGATTAGATTCTCCGTCTTCCCTTCCTACCGGCCTCCGCCTGGCTCATTTCTCCGATATATAAATATATAATTAACAATAACACTGTCTTCTCCCTCCTACCGGCTCCCGCCCGACCCCTTCCTCTGATATATAAAAATATAAATAACAATAACACCGTCTTCTTCTTCCTACTGGCTCCCGCTCGGCCTCTTCCTCTAATATATAATTATATATTAACAATAACACTGTCTTCCCCCTCCACTGGCACCAGCCTGACCCCTTCCTCCAATATATATGAATGCAACAGACATATATATACATATACACAGATCACAACCAATTTATCAATAATACAAAATATCAATCAATTATTATAGTTTGATTCTCATCTTATCAATTCTATTTTCGAAGAATAGATGTAGTTCACTGCATATATATATATATATATATATATATATTATATATATATATATATATATATATATATATATATATATATATATATATATATATATATATATATATATGAGAAAAATGTATATCAGCTGACGGTTGAGAGACTCTCTCAGCCTGCGGTGACGTGGCACAATATTTGCCATACCACTAAGTTGCGCCCCGCTTATAGGAATAAGTTAAATTACTAAATACCCCTTGTTAAAAGGTACTTGCCCCGTTATTATTTATTATTATTTTTCCCTATTTTTCTCCCTATCTTCAAACCATTTTGTTTACAAGACATCGACAAAAGTCGCAGTCCAATTAAAATTTATTAATAAAAAGACTGCGACCTTGGTCTAAAAATTGAAAAATAAGTTCAAAAAGACTGCTATTACATAAGACTGCGACCAATGTCGCAGTCTTCTAATCATCTTAATTACTTAACTTTTGAGACATTATTCATTACTTCAATTGACTATGTCTCTTGTTTCGTAAGAAAGCGACCATGGTCGCAGTATCCTATTTAGATTACTTAATAAAAAAATACTATGACCAAGGTTGCATTGTTATCAAACAAAACTTTCTCAAAGAGACTGCTGTTACATAAAACTGCGACCGAAGTCATAATCTTCTAATCAACTTAATTAATTAACTTACAAGATTATTGTCAATGCTTTCATTGACTGCGACTCTTATTTCATAAGACTCTTGTTTCATAAGAATGCGACTATGATCGCAGTATCCTATTTAGATTACTTAATAAAAAATACTATGACCAAGGTCGCATTGTTATCAAACAAAACTTTCTCAAAGAGACTGCTGTTACATAAGACTGCGACCGAAGTCGCATTCTTCTAATAATCTTAATTAATTAACTTACGAGATATTTGTCACTGCTTCTATTGACTGCGACTCTTATTTCATAAGACTACGACCACGGTCGCAGTATCCTATTTAGCTTAGGAAGGTCAAAAAAATCTGCGACCCTAATCGAAAAAATAAAAAAAAAGCTACAACACTGCGACCAAATGTCGCAATGTAAAACAAAAATAAATCTAAAAAGTGAAAATAATATTAAAAAATTAAATCCAAAATTTTTCTTTTTAGAAATTGCAACTTCGATTGCAGTTTAAAAAAATAAAAAAAACGTTTCAAGTCGCGGTAATAGATTTTTATTGTGATTAAAATATCTTTTCAAAAAAAAGTTGAACATAAGTACGACCATGGTTGCATTCTTTTAAAATAAATTATTTTTCTAAAATTTAGTTATCAAGTTCTGTAATTTTTTTGTTTGAAAAAGTTCAAAAATTTTCGATCTGTAAATTTTTTAGTGGAGGAACAGTTGTAGCAGGCTAAAAGTGAAACTGAGGGTACTTCAGTCATTAGGTAACGAAAAGTTGTTGAGGGTCTTCTTTTACTGCCTAAATTTTTGACTTGTCTGCGGCTAATATGAAGCCACGTCATGCCGGCTGAGAAACTCTCTCAGCTGGCGGCTGAGGTACAGATTTCTCTCTCTCTCTCTCTATATATATATAATATATATATATATATATATATATATATATATATATATATATATATATATTACAAGTTAACATTGTAGTAATCTACATGTCTTATTTATATAGATGAAGCTTTTATTCACGACATTAACATCCAAAGTTCATGATCATATTACTCATATATCACTAATTTAGTATATTCGATGATAGTCATTGAATATGGATTATTGCGCCAAATCAAGAATCTCTGAAATCTCAATTCACTAATTATCATCTTTACATATATATTCATAGACTAAGCAACAATCACTGTCGACATCTTAAGTAGGTATATACCAATATTATTCACAAATTTATATTTATGCGCAGAGAATAACCATACTTAATCATGTGTCCGATGAATGAATTGTAATTATCAATATCAATGTTAAACTTTCAGTTTAATATCACTTATTCAAGTTTTGATTCAGGATTTGTTATATATCTGTTCAAATTTATGAGATCAAGATGTTTTATAATTCATAAGGAATCATCACACACACATCTCACATTTGCAAACTCATTTACAGACATTAACGGTTCACAACTATTATTACCTGATTAAGATCAATGTAGTTAATTTAACTAATATTTCATATATTTAGTTCCCAATCTTGATTTTAGTTTAATAATCATCATTAACAAGTGATGGGTTATCCAATCCATATCGATCGATAAAACTCCCAGGGAAGCTCTGTATTCTTTGTATTTGTACATGCCAGTTATTAAGACTGAAATCGTATCACATAAACACCTTACCTAAGTTTTGTTCATGATACACCTCAATCTCTTGTTCATTATTACATATTTAATATTGATTGAGTAAAGTGGGTATATTCTAACAATACTATCCCGAGGCCTCTGATTTTCTGATTTATTAACTTGTTAGATAATATCATATTATCGATTGAATTGAGCTTAGAAAAAAATTTCTAATATCATGTTTGTTTATCCAGTTGGCCCGGTATTATCTCTCATTACTTTTAATCAATTCACTAATGATATTAGTATCAACCCACAATTATCGGTTCTGTAGTTATTAATTTTACGAGAATTTTATCTTTGTCTATTACTGTCCAAAATCTTGTAACCTAGCCAAAGTTCTATAAAGATCAAAATTATCACATTTTATCATTTACTTAACCAACTACTGATTATACTTAGGGTAAAGATTTACCTACTAATGCATATTTTTCTTTCTTTTCAATTTTGATTATTTTCTCCAAACACAACATATGGTATGTGCCGACATTGGTTACCATTCACTGATTCTCATGGAATTTTCCTTTTGAGTTATATCCATATTAAACTATTTAGAAATGTACAATTCATACTCTGAATTCATACATGTGAGTCTACCGAAATCAAATAGATTTTTCTTTTTATTCAATTCGATTTCATTTGTGAGGAAGAACTTTCATCGAAAATCAATTAAACGTCATCAAGATTCTCTTGTTGATAATGATTGACTATTTTAAGTCCACTTTTAGATAATTATAGATGTCTAAGTATGATGGTTCTTCATGAAATGAAAGTAATACTGCTAACTTAAATTTTGTGCTCATTTACCATGTTCTCTAGTTTATATAAGATTGAAACTCAATTAATGATCTGTCACTTGTAAGTAATTTCTCTTAGTCATAAGAAGCAGAGAGGTTATAAAATTATTCTTATAACAAAAGAACAAAAAAAAGTCCTAAGACCGTATAAAGTTTATATGTAGCCATAATGTTTCAAAAGGAAAGACAATTTTTTTTTGATGGCATTTTCTGAAAGTAACTGATATCTCCTATGGATCTCAAATTAAAAATTTTCTAACAATAACACAAATTAAAAGGATTCATAACCCCTAATATTAAAAATTTAATTCTCCATCCCAAATAAATTATGAATTCATAAAATTTGCAAACAATTATGAGTAGATTAAGTAACTAAGGAATTCATCTAGAACACTGCTTTCTAATTGACATGTTCTATCCCAAAACTACTCATAAATAAGACTTGCATTTCTCTTTTCATAGATTATATATGGAATGGATATCGGACTTTATAATTTATTCGATAGAAATAAATTTGTAAATTAGCCGAGTTCACTTTTCTGAAATTAGGAGTTCTCATTCACATTTAATAGACGCTAATAATAGGTCCTTCTTCCTACTTGTCTCATATTATAAAAACATCTTAATTTAAACAAAATTTTTGACTACACATACTTTGAACATTTGTAAATGATATTATTTGTCGTTTACTATAGAATCAAATTGATGATCAAACTTGATGATACAATAGATAGAACATCCGACATCCTGACATCATTTGAAGAAGATAAATTTTGATTGTTTACTAGTTGTAATTCTGATACATTGTTCGATATCATTCAAAGAATGCTCTGTCAGGTTGGAAGTTGTCTACAAAATTTTTATTGGAGTGATGTATTTACTTTAACAAACCTTTGATTTCCTTAAATCTATCTCTCTTTTATTTATTCTAGTTAGATCGAACAGAGTTCATTCCCTAGAACTAGTCCTCAATGAATGGGAATTTAAGAAGTGCATACAGAAATTGGCTATCCAATAACATCTCAAGGGTTATGCCACAAACCTATCAAGATTGAAAATTTTACTATCTTATAAGGTGCCACTAAACAGTCTAAACTAGTTAGCTAAGGTAACCCAAATTTGCAAATCTATAAAAAAATTCAACTTAAAAGTCTAATTATAATACTAATTATAAAATGGAGAGCAGTAATCCAATTTAGATAATACTAATTTTACTTAAATTTATTGCCGAATTATTCGACCAATTCCCAAATAGCTAGTCTTTATGTTAGCTCAAAAATTCTCAAACTATTAAGTTTGATTTAACACCACTAAGCTGCATTAACTGCAAAATTAAGGTCTCAATCGAGCAACCACATAACAAGATCACAATTTAATTAAAACCCTTGAACAAACAAGAAACCAAATTAGAAGTAACCTTTGAACTTCTACAACCAACACAGCCTAGAAAAATTAATTGGAAGAGGAAAAGAACTCAAAATATTTCTCAAAATTTAATTCAGAATTTATGAAGAGATGGCCGACTCACCTCCCCTCGCTCGCTCATTGAGTACCTCAAGACGAGGCCGAACACCACCATCCCCAGCTCCTAGATCGCGTCGCGCCTCCACTGTCGCCTTAAGAATCTCCGAAATCTCAATTCACTAATTATCATCTCTACATACACATTCATAGACTAAGCAACAATCGACATCTCAAATAGTTATATACCAATATTATTGACACATTTATATTTATGCGCATAAAGTAACCATACTTAATTATGTGTCCGATGAACAAGTTGTAATTATCAATATCGGTATTAAACTTTCGGTTTAACGTCACTATTCAAGTTCTAATTCAGGATTTGTGATATATCTGTTCAAATTTACGAGATCAAGATGTTTTATAATTCGTAAGGAATCAACACACTCACATCTCACATTTGCAAGCTCATTTACAGACATTAACGATTCACAACTATTATTACATGATTAAGATCAATGTATTTAATTTAATTATTATTCTATATATTTAGTTCCCAATCTTGATTTTAGTTTAATAATCATTATTAACAAGTTATAGGTTATCCAGTCCATATCGATCGATGAAACTCTCGGGGAAGCTCTGTATTCTTTGTATTTGTACATGCCAGTTATTAAGACTGAAATCGTTTCACATAAACACCTTGCCTAAGTTTTGTTCATGATACAACACCTCAATCTCTTGTTCATGATTAAATATTTAATATTGACTGAGTAAAGTTGGTATATTCTAGCAATACTATCCCGAGGCCTTTGATTTTCCGTTTATTAACTTGTTACACAATATCCTATTATCAATTGCATTGAGCTTTGAAGAAGATTTTTAATATCTTGTTTGTTTATCCAATTGGCCGGTATTATCTCTCATTACTTTAATTCAATTCACTACTGATATTACTATCAACCCACAATTATCAGTTCTATAGTTATTAATTTCACGAGAACTTTATCCTTGTCTATTATTATCCAAAATCTTATAAATTAGCCAAGTTCAAAAAGGTGAAAATTTTCACATTTCATCATATACTTAGCCAACTACTGATTATAATAAGGGTAAAGATTTACTTACAAATACATATTTTTTTCTTTTCAATTTCTGATTATTTTCTCCAAACACACCATATGATATTTGCCGACATTGGTTACCATTACCTGATTCTCATAGGATTTTCCTTCTGAATTTATATTCATATTCAACTATTTAAAAATGTACAGTTCATACTCTGAATTCATACATGTGAGTCTACTGAAAGCAAAATTTAGATTTTTTTTTTATTCAATTCAATTCATTTGTGAGGAAGAACTTTCATCGAAAATCAATTAAATGTCAACAACATTCTCTTGTTGATAATAATTAATTATTTTAAGTCCTATTTTTAGATAATTATATATGTCTAAGTATAATGGTTTCTTCATGAAATGAAAGTGATACTGCTAGCTTAAATTTTGTGCTCATTTACCATGTTCTCTAGTTTATATAAGATTGGAACTCAATTATGATTCTACCACTTGTAAATAATTTCTCTTAATCATAGGAAATAGAGAGACTACAAAATTATTCTTATTACAAAAGATTAGAAGAAGTTCTAAGACCATATAAAGTTTGACATAGCATAATGTTTCTAAAGGAAAGACGAATTGTTTTTTGATGGCATATTCTGAAAGTAATCGATATCTCCCGTGGATCTCAAATTAAAGAATTTCTAACTGTTGTGCGCGCAATCCAATCACAACAACCAAACAATAGAGAATCCCAAGACCTCCAGTACAAGAACAAACCCAAAACAATCACACGAAGAACACACAAATCACAAAGACGAGATTTAACGAGGTTCGGCCTGAATGCCTACGTCCTCGGGGCAATCAACGGAGAGATTTCTATTAGGAAGATGATTACAATGGCTCTAAGTCTCTTTGAATACAAGAGAACTTAGCGCTAATACTTTTTCGCAGAGATCCTAAACCCTAGAATCATTTTAGGCTTAAATACTCCACATCAGCGGATCAGCAGATTTCACCCAAAACCCGACTGTCGGTCGACCGGGACGATCGACCGACCCTTCTTCCGGTCGACCCGGCGGTCGACCCAGAAAACCCGAGAGTTGGGTTGATTATAGTCAGTCTGTTCCGGTCGACCGGCCGGTCGACCCAGAAAACCCGAGAGTTTGGTCCTGCAGTCAGAGCACTTCGGTCGACCGGGCCGGTCGACCGCTCCAACCTCTGTGCATGTTATGCACGTCGGTCGACCGGGACGGTCGACCGACCCTCCTGTCTTCTGCTGCTGCTGCTATTTCCTGCCGCTGTCCCTTTGCCTCTCATCGTCGACTTCCTTGGCGATCTTCGACGGCACTTGCACTCTTCTACAGCTGCTTGGCATGACATCTCCTTTAATATCATCTCTCCTCCAACAATTCTCCACCTCGGTGAAGATTTTCAAATCTGAGCCGAATTCCGACTCGATAGCGGCTGCACCAACTTGGTTGCCTACGTACCCCTGCCCAAGGGATCAAGCCGTCCGTAGTTCATCCAAATGAGCTTCAGCAAGCTCACTTCACCTGAAGGACATGGAGCAAGTCTTTGTAGTGTGCAAACTTCACCCCCGACACCACCTTTGTTAGCATATCGGCCGGATTCTCCGAAGTGTGAATCTTCAACAAGTCAATGTCACCTTCCTCTAGAATCTCCCGTACAAAGTGATACCTGACATCAATATGCTTCGTCCTTGCATGATAGACCTGGTTCCTTGCCAGTAGATGGCACTCATGCTGTCACAGTTTATCTTCAATATATCCTGTTCCACGCCCAGATCATCAAGCAACCCCTGAAGCCAGATTGCCTCCTTCATGGCTTCTGTCATAGCCATATATTCAACCTCTGTGGTCGACAACGCGACGGTAGACTGAAGTGTGGAGCGCCAACTCACCGGTGCCTGTGAGAATGTGAAGACATATCCCGTCGTCGACCTGCGTTTGTCAAGGTCACCTGCATAGTCTGAGTCCACATAACCTGTGCACTCCTGCTTTCCGGTGTTATCCTTCTCGAATACTAGGCCTACATCAATTGTTCCCTTGATGTACCTCAGAATCCATCTCACAGCTTCCCAATGACCCTGTCCAGGTCATGCATGTATCGACTCACCATGGAGACTGCCTGTGAAATATCTAGCCGCGTACACACCATCGCATACATCAAGCTACCCACAGCATTGGCATATGGAACATGAGACATATACTCACGCTCCTGAACACTCCTTGGAGACATCTTCGCTGACAATTTGAAATGCGGCGCCATAGGTGTACTAACAGACTTGGTATCCTTGCTGATATTAAACTTCTACAGTACCTTCTCCAAATAGCCCTTCTGTGTCAAACTTATCCTGCCAGCTTTCCTGTCTCTAGTGATCTCCATGCCCAATACTTTCCGTGCTTCCCCCAGGTCCTTCATCTCAAACTCTGACGACAACATCTTCTTCAGAGAATCAATAGCAGATCTTGACCTAGAAGCAATCAACATATCATCTACATAAAGAAGTAGATAGATATATTCACCTGATGGTAACTTATTGTAGTACACGCATGGGTCGAAATGGCTCCGTGTGTACTTCTTCTTCCTGATGAAGCTATCAATCGCTTGTACCACTGTCTAGGAGACTGCTTCAAACTGTACAGCGATTTCTGTAGCTTGCATACTAACTCTTCCTTCCCTGCAGCTTTGTAACCTGTGGGCTATGTCATATAGATCTCCTCCTCAAGATCGCCGTGGAGAAAGGCAGTCTTCACATCAAGTTGGTCAAGTTCCAACTCATTCTGCGCCACCAAAGCCAATAGAATCCGAATAGACGAGTGTTTAACTACCGGGGAGAACACCTCGTTGTAGTCGATTCCTTCTCTCTGAGCGTAGCCTTTAGCCACCAGTCTTGCCTTGTAGCGCACTGCATCTTCTTGAAGAGATCCTTGCTTCTTAGCAAATACCCACTTGCACCCTATGGCCTTCTTCCCCTTGGGCAACTTAGTAAGTTCCCATGTGTTGTTCTTATAAAGAGATTGCATCTCTTCATTCATGGCTTCTTTCCACATCTCTGCTTCTGAACTGATCTCAGCTTCCCTGAAGGTAGATGGAATAGCCTCTTCAACAACTGGAAGTGCATACGCGACGACCATATCAGTGGTGAGCCAACCCGGTCTCCTAGTATTCCTCCGTGGTCTTCCAACTGCAGTAGAATCTGGAACAGTACCCATGACCTGCTCCTGATCCTCTTCAACATTTTCAGCATTTTCTTCAGCTACTTGATCACCACCCTGTGTCACCTCAGGAATGATCCGAACTGATACTGAATTCTCTAGAGATGGTGGATCTGCATCACTCTCCACCTGCTGCAATAGCTCATTGGTCTTGCTGGTCTCCACCTGCTTAGAGACCGTAGGCTTCATCAGAGAAGCCTCATCGAATGTGACATCCTTGCTGATTAGGAACTTGTTGTCCTTTTGGTCCCAAATCTTGAACCCCTTAGTTCCTCGCTTGAAGCTAACGAACACCCCTTTCTTTGCTCTTGGGTCCAACTTGTCTTCTTTGACATGGTAGTAGGCTGGACATCCGAAAACCCTTAGCATATCATAGTCCTCAGCAGTTCTTCCTGACCAAGCTTCAAGAGGAGTCTTCCCCCTATTGCAGACGACGGCAACCTGTTCACAAGATGGCATGCATACCCCAAAGCTTCAGCCCAAAACTTCTTTGGCAGTCCTGCATTGGATAACATACACCGAACCTTCTCTAGCAAAGTCCGGTTCATCCTTTCAGCCACCCCATTTTGTTGCGGAGTCTCCCGTACTGTGAAGTGCCTCTCTATGCCCTCATCAAGGCATAGCTGTAGGAAAGGATCCGATTTGTACTCTCCTCCATTGTCAGAACGGAGGATCTTGACCTTCCTTCCCGTGCTTCTCTCCAGATTAGCCTTCCACTTCACAAACAGCTCTAGGACTTCATCTTTGTGTCGCATAGTGTACACCCAACAGCGCCTAGAATAGTCATCGATGAACGACACAAAATAGTGGTTACCTCCAATCGATGCAGTCTTGGTAGGTCCCCATACATCCGTGTGAACATAGTCAAGAATACCCTCCGTACAGTGTGAAGCTGTGCCAAACTTCACCTTGGTCTTCTTGCCGATGATGCAATGTTCACATAGATCCAACTTGCAGGTCTCAGCACCCTTCAGCAACCCTTTCTTCACAAGAGTTTGCATTGATTTCTCCCTGCATGTCCCAGCCTCATGTGCCACAGCCGGGTTGAATCTTCCTTCTGACTGGTAGAAGCTGCCACCTGCCCTGTCACTGTACTACCTTTCAAGTAATACAAGTTGTTCTGGCGATCGGCCTTCAACACCACCATCGAGCCCTTTGTCATTTTAAGAACTCCCTCCTTAATAGACACTCCAAGACCCAATGATTCCAAAGCTCCTACAGAGATCAAGTTCCTCTTCAGCTGAGATACATATCTCACCTCTTTCAGCTCCCTCACCATCCTATCAAACATCCTGATTGGAATAGTGCCAACACCCTCCATGATGCATGGATGATCATCGCCCATGACGACCGAACACCCTTCCAACTTCTCGAAACTGGTAAACCAGTCTCGATGAGGACATACATGATATGTTGCACCTGTGTCCAAGATCCACTCGTTCTCCCCCGAGTAGCCTATGACGGGAGTGGTAACTGAAAACGAGAACACTGAAGAATCCGAATCTGATCCATCTGCCTGTGATTTGCTGCTTGCAGTTTTTACCACTTTTGCTAGATTTGCTTCAGATTTTGATTCTTTCTTCTTTCCCTTGAACTGTGGACAGTCTACTTTCCAGTGCCCAATCTCTTTGCAAAATGCGCACTGATTTCTCTTGAGATCCCTGAAGCCCGGCCTGAACTTTGATCTTCCTCTAATCTCCTTTCCCTTCCTTGATGAACCTCTACCTCTTACTTCCAATGCCTCTGCCGATGAACTTGTCTGAGAAGGATGTCTTTCATTCTTCCTTGTTTCATAACTCATCAATGAAGACGACACCTCATCATAATCCAAGCTCTGCCTTCCATTAATGAAGGTCAGTGTGAATGTCTCGTACTCCTCTGCAGGAAGTGAATTTAGAAAGATGACCGCCTTATCTTCCTCTTCTAACTTGACATCCAAATTCAGCAGATCTGTAAGAAGCTTCGTATATTGGTTGATGTGCTCATTGACTGTGCTCCCCTTCTTCATCCTGAACTGATACAGCTTACTCTTAAGCTGCAACCTGGACTCTACACTCTTCTTCAGGTACTTCTTTTCAAGGGTTTCCCACAGTTTCTTCGCTGACGTCTCATGTTGCACAAGGTATTTTATGTCTTGTGACAAGCATGAACGTATCAAGCCACATGCCGATCTGTTCATCTTCGCCCACTCTTCATCAGTGGTAGTGTTCTTCTTCCTCTCCAATAGGAGAGTGTCTTCGAGGTTTGATGCATTCAACGCATCCATAACCTCACATCTCCACATGCCGAAATTGTTAGTCCCATTAACTTAACAACTTCAATCCTTGGGTGAGAGTTCATTGTCTTAGCTGAAACTATTTCTTCTGCCATTGAGATTTTTCCCTGATTCTCTATCTATGCGGAAGTAATCACCAACTTGAAATAGATCCCAACACAAATAAAAAACGGATTTTTACCTGTCCCTTGAAACCCTAGATCGAGTTTCTCCCCGGATCTACTTCACCACCGATTCAACGAGCCCTCCTTGAGTCCTTCTGAGATCGACACACGATCTCCACGAACCCCGTTACCTCTGATCTGAGATCGACACACGATCTCCACCGAATCAGATCTCGAGCCCTTCGAATCCTCAGAAATCCCAAGTGCAACCCGAAGCTCTAATACCACTTGTTGTGCGCGCAATCCAATCACAACAACCAAACAATAGAGAATCCCAAGACCTCCAGCACAAGAACAAACCCAAAACAATCACACGAAGAACACACAAATCACAAAGACGAGATTTAACGAGGTTCGGCCTGAATGCCTACGTCCTCGGGGCAATCAACGGAGAGATTTCTATTAGGAAGATGATTATAATGGCTCTAAGTCTCTTTGAATGCAAGAGAACTTAGGGCTAATACTTTTTCGCAGAGATCCTAAACCCTAGAATCACTTTAGGCTTAAATACCCCACATCAGCGGATCAGCAGATTTCACCCAAAACCCGACTGTCGGTCGACCGGGACGGTCGACCGACCCTTCTTCCGGTTGACCCGGCGGTCGACCAGAAAACCTGAGAGTTGGGTTGATTACAGTCAGTCTGTTCCGGTCGACCGGCCGGTCGACCCAGAAAACCCGAGAGTTTGGTCCTGCAGTCAGAGCACTTCGGTCGACCGGGCCGGTCGACCGCTCCAACCTCTGTGCATGTTGTGCATGTCGGTCGACCGGGACGGTCGACCGACCCTCCTGTCTTCTGCTGCTGCTGCTATTTCCTGCCGCTGTCCCTTTGCCTCTCATCGTCGACTTCCTTGGCGATCTTCGACGGCACTTGGCACTCTTCTACAGCTGCTTGACATGGCATCTCCTTTAATATCATCTCTCCTCCAACACTAACAATAACACAAATTAAAAGGATTCATGACGCCTAATATTAAAAATTTAATTCTCCGTCCTGAATAAATTATGAATTCATGAAATTGCAAACAATTGCGAGTAGATTAAGTAAATGAGGAATTCATCTAGAACAATGTTTTCTAATTAACATTTACTATCCTCATAAATAAGACTTGAATTTCTCTTTTCATAGTTTATATATGGAATGGATATTAGTGTGTATAATTTATTCGATAGAATTAAATTTGTAAATAACCGAGTTCACTTTTCTGAAATTAGGAGTTCTCATTCACATTTAATAGACGCTGATAATAGGTCCTTCTTCCTACTTGTCTCATATTATAAAAACATCTTAATTTAAACAAAATTTTCTACTAGCATACTTTGAACATTTGTAAATGATATTATTTGTCGTTTACTATAGAATCAAATTGATGATCAAACTTGATGATACAATAGATAGAACATCCGACACCCTGACATCATTTTAAGAAGATAAATTTTGATTGTTTACTAGTTGTAATTCTGATACATTGTTCGATATCATTCAAAGAATGCTCTGTCAGGTTGGAAGTTGTCTACAAAATTTTTATTGGAGTGATGTATTTACTTTAACAAACCTTTGATTTCCTTAAATCTATCTCTCTTTTATTTATTCTAGTTAGATCGAACAGAGTTCATTCCCTAGAACTAGTCCTCAATGAATGGGAATTTAAGAAGTGCATACAGAAATTGGCTATCCAATAACATCTCAAGGGTATGCCACAAACCTATCAAGATTGATAATTTTACTATCTTATAAAGTGCCACTAAACAGTCTAAACTAGTTAGCTAAGGTAACCCAAAATTTGCAAATCTATAAAAAAATTCAACTTAAAAGTCTAATTATAATACTAATTATAAAATGGAGAGCAGTAATCCAATTTAGATAATACTAATTTTACTTAAATTTATTGCCGAATTATTCGACCAATTCCCAATAGCTAGTCTTTATGTTAGCTCAAAAATTCTCAAACTATTAAGTTTGATTTAACACCACTAAGCTGCATTAACTCCAAAATTAAGGTCTCAATCGAACCCGGGCCCGGGCCTGGCACGACCTACTGGGCCAAGGGCTACCTATTTGCGGACCTGGGGCCGGCCCGAAAATACCCCAGACCCGGGCCGGGTTTGACCCGGGTCCTGCCTGGGTTGGGCCGGGCCCGGGCTACTCAGGGTCGTGCCCGTGTGGATTGTCGGGCCAGGCCAGCACAATTGACATCCCTGAGCGTAAGTGAGAAACTATGTTATGTTTTATAGTGTTTGGCTGGTAATGTAAAAGTGTAAGTGAAAAAGTACACTACAAAATTAACTGTAGTAATGATTTAAATATATCAAATATTATTTAATTAAATCTACTATTGAAAATTAAAATGTATTAATAAATTTGAGAAAATATTAATAATGTTAATATGTTATTTATAATAATAATATTAATAAATATTATTATAATTAGTAAAATATTAACAAAATGTTAACTAAACAAATAATTATTAAATTTTAAGAAAAATTTAAAGAATACTAATAAAATTTTAGGAATACTAGTAAAAATATAAATATTAATAAATTTTTAAGAAAACTAATAAAATATTATTATAATAGTATACAATTATAATATTATAAAATATTATTATAATATCAAATTTTATTATAATTTTAATGTAAAAATTAACAAAATTAAATATCAGTATAATACTAGATATAATAAAATATTAATATAATAACAAACTTTACTATAATATTAATAAAGTAATTAAATATATTATAAATTTAATAAAATTAAATATATTGTAATTTTATATTAAAACATAATATAATTATATTAATAAAATATTAAAATATTTAGAAAATATTACGAAAGTTGATATAAAATATTAATAAAATAATAAAATATTAAATAACAATATTAATTAAAGTAATATTAAAACAATATTAAAAATAATTAAAAATTAAATTATTAAATAAAAAGTGAGTACTATTAAAAATATTAAATATTTAATAATATTGAATTATATATTAATTATCAAGTAATATTTTTGGACAACAAGTGAGATTCACATGAGCACAAAATTAACTTAGCAGCTGCAAGTGGGAAATGTGGGTGTAAAAGTGAGATTTTATATAACCACTGTAGCAACTTCAAGTGGGAAAATGAGGATGATCATTCTAAGTTGTTTTTCAGCAAAACAGATAATGAAAAATAAAAAAATTTATGACTTACAATTTTACAAGCTGCGACTCAAAACAAACACCCCAGTAGCAAACTCATGGTGACCTCGAGCATTTGACAATCATTTTCCACGAGAAAACCAACTCTATCAATTATTGTTCACCCATCGATTAGGCCACCACCCAGAATTGAAACAGAAACAAATCAATGTGTGCTCTTTGCGTACAACAAACACAAATAAAAGATCCATAACATCAACCCATCTCATTCAACCTATTGACAGCACGCGCAAGAGAGAACTGCACTACAAAGTCTTTGAGGTCTAATCACCAAAAGTTGGCCTCCCTTTGAGTTAGGACCTCACAATTTTCTGTAGACCGAAGGGAAATTCTGTACTGTGAAATTGACTTGAAATTCATTTTAGACCCCACAAAACTACTTTTTTTTTTTTCCTTGAGTCTGTATTGGATCTTAGATTCTCATTAACATAAACCAACAAAAGCACATGAAAGAAAGAAAATAAAAAAAAAAAAAAGAGTAATGAGGATTGTACAGTTGATCAATTTCAAAAGGCAAGTTCACATGACTGACCTGCTGATGAGAATGGGACACGTAAATGACTCAGTGGCCGTGGTTGACCAGTTGCAGATGCCAGGCCTGTTTGGTTATCGTAACTAGCCGTAATTCGTTAGTGGTAATTGGTAAAAATTTTTACAGTTGTAAATGAGTACATATAAATTTTATGGTGTTTGGTTGATAATATAAAGTTGTAAGTGAAAAAGTGTATTTTGTTTTACGGTGTTTGATTGTCGTAATGTATAAGTCGTAAGTGAAAAAATTGACCACAAAATTAACTATTTGATGATTTAAAAGGTTTTAATATTACAAATAAATATTAAAAATGCTAAATATTAAAAAAATTTAATATTAACAGAAAAAAATAATACAAATTTGCATGACCACAAAATTAAATATAACTGGGCTGTAAGTGATTGGTAATTGGGTTGCAAGTGAGTGGTAAATGGGTTGTGTAAGTCTTTTACGAATTACGGTCCAAACAAACGCCGTAGTTGTAACTGGGTTGTAAGCCATTTACGAATTACGGACTTTTACGCGAAACAAATGGCCCCTAAATCTCTTGACAGCACATCCTTGGTTGAAATAGCGCTTACCTTTGTGCCCTTCTATGGTTTAAAATAGAAAAAAGACAATAAATATGAGAAAAATACGAAAATGGATAGTCCGAGAAATGAGCTGCCTGGCCCCTGAAAAGTAAATATTTGCAGCACCAGCATTCTTTTTTCTGAATTTTAATTTCGACAAAAACCGGCTCAAGAAAAGACCAGTCTTTCTTCTCATTTTACAACTTAAAGCAAATGGTAGGAGCTAACTAAAAATAGGCATATGGCTAAATTGAAAGTCGTGACAGGTATTTGTATTGAATGTCATGGTTTTAAATATTCAGTGTATATATATTTCAATTACATGTGGCTCTCATATTGAAACTAAGCAGTCAATTTTAAGGCAGACAATATAAACAAAGATACACAGGATACCCTTAGAATAGATCACGGTGTGAAATGTTACATGAATGCAAGAATTCTAAATATTACTAGTAAAATATGTAACTCTAAATTTATAATCAATCTGTGGTAGCTTTGAATAAGCAAGCTTACAAGCATACAGACAACATACACAAATACAACGAGGTAAGTGCCAGAATAAATGTTGGTGGACAAATGACGAGAATGCAAGAAAAGAACGGGAAATGTTCTGTACCTGCCAGAAAGAATTACGTGAAATCAGGGACAGCTGATTAGGAAGCCGGCGTCGAGCTGGACACTGTTAACAGCGGCGAAGATATGACATTACATTGATAACTGTAGAGGTAAATTTCTGAGAGAATTTAGAGGTAAAGTCTTGGGAAAATTTTTCTACATTCAAATTATAAATTGTTGGGAAAACAAAGAATTAAAACATGAATCTTTGAGCTAAATTAAGGCATGATCTGTTGATAGAATCAACCGGATAATGGTTGGAGTGTGTTCTCCTTCCATTGGGAATGAACGTGGTATATTTACATGTTTAATTCTTTTTTAGAATGAATGAGATATTTAAATCTAAAGTTTGCCTAATTCAAAAGCTAAAAGGATTAAAGGTAGCTAAAAGCATTTAGTCTCATATTGAATATGAGAAGGATAATTGAAGTGTATAAATAGAGGAAAATGAGAACAAAGAGCGTGTCCTTTGGGTAATTGGAGTTTTCGCGCACGATTGGGAAAAACCATGCCCACACGCATGCACGCCGGGACATGAACCGTTACACAACTGTCCTGGACGGCTCTGCCCTCCAACAGGAGCGGGTGGGGACTTAATTTGTGTCTTAAGGGAGATTTGATGGCACTGAATTAAAGAGAGGTGTCAGCCTCCATTTCAAGAGGTGACAACCCCATTTCAAATGTTGTATAAGTGAACTAACATTCTTTATATTAGGATTAGGGGTTTACACTCAAATATTTATGAATGCAAGGAGGTGACAACCTCAACAAACATTCTTTATAATAGGTAGGGGTTTACACTCAAATATTTATGAATTCAAAGAGGTGACAACCTCATTTCAATTGCTGTATAAGTGAACTCACATTCTTTATATAGGGGTTATACTGAAATATTTATGAGAGCGGGGGAGACTTAATAAGATTCGCAACCAAGAAAATTTTTGATGGCACCGAATTCAAGAGGTAACAAAAGAAGATGCTCTACTTGACCACTCTGCATTTTCAGTCCTTGCAGTTGATGCATGGACACAAGGTGATTTCCTTTACCGAAAAGCGTCTACTTCTAAAGACTTAAAGTGGAAGAAGACTGCCCAGGGATACAAAGGCGCAAGGACCAAGAAGGTGCTTCAAAGGAAAGCTTGAAGCAGAAGAAGACTGCCTAGGGGTACAAAGGCGCGCAAGGACCAAGAAGGCGCTTCAAAGGAACTTGCTACATCCTCAATAAAGAGGGACATAAGGGGAATGAATGTCACAGTCATCCTAAAAAGAGTAAGAAGGGACCATCCACAGGCAAACCTGACCGACCATGTGTCGCCAAGCCTTTCAGCTGTGGTGTTAGAGGTGAATCTGACAACCAACAATAAGGATTGGTGGGTAGACACTGGTGCTACTCGGCACATCTGCTCTGAGAAATTATTATTCTCTGAATATCAAAAACTGGAGCAAGATGAGTAACTTTTCATGGGCAACTCAGCATCTCCAAGGTTGAGGGAAAATGAAAGGTTATCCTGAAGTGAACATCTGGGAAGGAGCTCATTCTGAATGATATACTACATATTCTAGATATCCGCAAACAGTTGATCTCTGAATCAATCCTTAATAAGAAAGGTTTTAGAATAGTTTTTGAATCAGATAATTTTATACTTACTAAGGGTGGAATGTATGTGGGTAAGAGTTACCTAGTTGATTGCTTATTTAAGGTCAATGTTGCTGTAGTGGACAAAAAGTCCATGTATCTGTACCCAAAGCTCATAAATAAAGGAAAATCTTTTGTTTATTTGCTTGAATATCCTATTTTATGACATGCTAGATTATGACATGTAAATTACAAGTCCTTACAAAACTTGTCTAATTTAGGATATATTCCTAAACTCAACTTGGAAGAAATTCGCAAGTGTGAGATTTGTGTTGAAGTCAAGTTCGCAAAAAGTTCATTTCATTTAATTGATCGAAATACAGAACCTTTAGAGTTAATTCATAGCGACTTGTGTGACTTGAAATTTGAGCCAACAAGAGGCGGAAAAAAGTTTTTTATTACTTTTATTGATGATTATTCAAGATACTGTTATGTGTATCTTCTAAATAGTAAGGATGACGTAATGAGTATGTTTCTAACATATAAAGCCGAAGTTGAGAATCAACTCAATAAGAATATAAAGATTCTAAAATTTGATCAAGGCGGAGAATATGAATCAAATAAATTTAGTGAGTTATATGCTAACTTTGGTATAATTCATCAAACTACAGCACCATTACTCCATAGCAAAATGGGATAGCTGAACAGAAGAAAAGAATGTTGAAGGAGATGGTCAATTCCATACTCGTAAGTTTTGAAGCTCAACAGAACTTGTTGGGGGAAGCTCCGTTTATTGCAAATTATATTCTAAACAGAGTACCTCACAAAAAACTTGGCCTTATACCATTTGAGTTATGGCATAGAAGGGCACCTTCCAACCATTACCTCAAATGTGAGAGTGTCTTGCAAAGGTACTAGCACCACTGCCTAAAAAGACTAAGTTATGAGCAAAAATAATGGACTGCATATTCATAAACTATGCCTTGAATAGTAGTGCTTATAGATTTCTGGTATAAATACCAGATATTTATGTAAACATGATTATCAAATCTAAAAATGTTGTGTTCTTTAAAGGCATCTTTCCATAGAAACAAGAAGAAGAGAAGACTTCTGGGAAAAGGACACACAAGATAACGTTCAAGCACGAAAGCCCCAAAGAACCAATAGGTAATGCGGAAGTTAAACTAAGAAAAAGTCAAAGATCAAGAATCTCAAAATCTTTTGGTCCAGATTTCATAGCATATGCTATTGAAAGTGTGCCTCAGACATTTAAAGAGGCTATATCAATCTCAGAAGCACAAATGTGGAAAGAAGCTACATCCACCTTCACAAGAATACAGGAACTAAAGTACGATAGTTGGAATATTCTCAGATTATCAAAAATCTAATGTATTTAATGAGTTGCAGTAGACCTGATATTGCTTATGCTGTAGGCAAATTAAGCAGATAAACAAGTTACCCTAGTGATGATCATTGGACTGTTTTACTACAACTATTAGGTTACTTATCACATGCCAAGGAATATGCATTGAAATATGGATAATATCCACCTTTACTTGAAGGATATAGCAATGCTAATTAGATTGCAGATTCTGAAGAATCAAAATTAACTAACGGATACGCATTTACTCTTGGAGGCGCAACAGTATCTTGAAAATATTTCAAACAAACATGTATTGCCCGTTCCACAATTGAATCAGAATTCATAGCCTTAGGCAAGGCAGGAGAAGAAACATAATGGCTTCGACAATTTTTAAAAGATATACCATTATGGTCAAATCCAATGCCCGCCATATGCATTCACTGCGATAATCAAGCAGCGAAAAGGGCATATAATTTTATATGTAAAGGTAAGTCTAGACATATTCATCGTAGATATAATACCGTTATGAAGTTGCTCTCAAATGAAATTATCTCTATTAATTTTATATCGTCAAAAGATAATTTAGTGAATCCATTTACTAAAGGTTTAAGTGGAGAGCGTATAAACTGGGCATCAAGGGGAGTGTTTCTTAAAGCCTAACCTTACCGAGTCAACTTATAGAAACCTCACTTAGTGACTGGAGATCTCACATACTAAGTTTTAAGAGGAAAAACTAGTTATGATTGACTATGCGAGTAAGCACTTAGGAGTTTGACTCCAATCTATTCATGTGGTGCACCCAAGTTCTTTCTACAAGTGGATTAAGGATAAGCTTAATATTTTTAATGATGCCTATATCTTGTTATTACATCAAGTGGGAAAGAGTAGACTACTTTTAATAGATGATCACCTATGTGAGTATAGAACTGAGTCGACTCTTTGGGAATTTCTATGGAGACTGTTATTCCCTAAAGATACTCTCTGAAACTAAGAATGTTTAAGGTCAAAATGGACTTAACCGAGAACCAAAGTTGATTTTGAAAAGTTAACTGTATGAAGCTTGTTCACTTGGATTACAATAACGGCTGATAGTTCAAAACTTAGTTCACTGATTAGCCATTAAGTTGATAAAGTTTTCACTATGGAAGGTTCAAGATCTAGTTCACCTATCTGGATGCAGTTTCTTTTATAAAGTACCTTTCACAATAGAGTCAATCTCTTTGTGTGTAAATTCCTTAAATCTCCATTTATGATGGGGATTGTTGGGAAAATAAAGAATTAAAACTTGAATTTTGAGCTGAATTAAGACATGATCCATTGATAGAATTAACTGGAGAATGGCTGGGGTGTATGCTCCTTCCATTAGGGATGAACGTGATATATTTACATGTTTAATTCCGTTTTAGAATGAATGAGATATTCAAATCTAAAGTTTGCCTAATTCAAAAGCTAAAGGGGACTAAAGGTAACTAAAACTATTTAGTCCCACATTGGATATGGGATGGACAATTGAAGTGTATAAATAAAGAAAAATGGGAACAAAGGGCGTGCCCTTTGGTACTTGGAGTTTTCGAGCGCGATTGGGGAAGACCATGCCCACACGCGAGCGCGAGCCGCTGCCGCGCCTGCGCCGAGGTCGGGACTCTGGGCACGGGGTCCGGGTTCGGGTTCGGGTCTGGGCGTGGGTCCAACCTGGCCCGGTTCTTTTTGAAACCGGGCTACATGGTTTGGTGTTACAGTGGGTCTCAACTCGACCCGCTCCGCTATCCTCGCTTGTGCTGCAACGGTTGAAAGGAACCGCTGCAGCAGTTCTTGTCTGTAATAGTTGCAACGGTTCAGACAGGAGCCGTCGCAACTGTTCCTAGATGGTTTTGCCCTCCAATGGGTTCTCAGGAGCGCTATAAATAAAGCTCCTTTACGTGATTCTAAACATAACGAACATTCTCTTCTCTCCCTCTAAACTGATTTTGGATTTTTGAAGGAAAAATCTGAAAGAGTTTCAGTCTGAAATTCAAATTCTGGAGGAAAATCTGAAGCAAGGAAAAGATTCGTTCTGAAAGAAGGCTTAGAAAATTCAACAGATTCTTAAATAAAATTATTGTCTGAATCTCTTTTTTTTTAAGACATTAATTCTTCTCTCCCTTTTTTCTCTCCAGTGGATAATCCTCCAAAGTGAAGACAAATATTCTCCTTGAAAATTATCTTTGTTCTGCTACATTAAAATCCTGTGAAGGTACTGATTAACTATGATTCGACTGTACAGTGATTTGGTAGTGGTATCCAAATACTGTGAAGGAGTGTTGTATCTTGGGAGACCAGCGTCCACTAATCTGTTAGCACCGAAGCGGGGATGTAATTGTCTTAAGGATTTCGCTGCATGCGTACCTCACTCTAATTGCTATATAAGTGAACTAACATTCTTTGTACAGGGTTATACTGAAATATTTGTGCTCATAAATATTACTGTATATTGAAACTACTAGTACTAGTATAATTGGTGTTTAACCATGGAAGGTAATTAAAAGGGGGTTCTGTAATTAAGGATCATTCTACTGAACAGAAAACCTCCCACCTGTTATTCATCGACCTCGCCAATTAGAACGGTGATATTGATTAGTTGTTAGATCGATTCCTGCACTTAACATAAACTAGGAGAATAAATCAATCGCAAAATCAGAAAATTAAGTGAAAAACTTGAAAGGGAAAAACTACGGGGAGAGAGATTTCAATATAATGTACCGGGATTACGACGATTCGGCACGCTGCGATTACAAATGCTGGAGTTTTTGGGTCCTCTGTTCCTCCTCCTCGATGGAGAAGGAGAAGTATTACTACCCGCCTGAGCTATCTTCGTGAGTGCAGATATCTCGGAGTCCTATAACTGCATGATCCGCACGTTATGATCTCCTTGTAACCGCTCTGATCACGTCACTTGATTATAGGATCGTCATGTAGAGTTATCAGCCACCATTCATAACTACCCACATTGATATAGCGGTATTACAACGTTTAGAATGTGGGGATGATCTGGCAGCGTATCTGAATTCGTGAATCAAATAAATTGTGTTGTCTAATTATAAGTGGCGAAGTAGTAGCAGGCTCCGAAGGGTCTTCGTGTCGGAGCCTTGAATGGCTCCGGGAAAGGATAGACTCCAAGATGGCTGGGATTATTAGAGTTACCAGGACGGAAGTATCCTCGGAGCGAGGAGCAGCTTCTAGAATGGCTCTGAGGTGAAAAATGGTTATAGTTGCTTGGATACGTGTCATGATCTTGTGCGGGTCAGATTTTGATCATTACACTTCCTCTTAGGCCAATATCTGGCTTGTAAGTGGGTTGAGCCCGCTGACAGAGAAGCAGAGTCTTTGGATGTCTGGACACGTGAAGTGATCCTTATGAAGATCAAAATCTGACCACTACAGATGCCCTAGATAGAGAAGCAGGAGAACGAAGCTGTTGAAGGATTTCTCGGAGCCTCGTCCTTGGTGATGGTAGGTAGAGGAAGATTTGATTCATTAATGTAGATCTTTTGAAGTGATGTGAAGAGAGGGAGATTTGGCTCATAAATGTATATATCTCTTGGATTAATGTGAAGACTGCGCTGCTGGCTGATAGTTGTCGTGCTGGTTGACCTGACTTCTCGAAATTGGTAATTGACATCCTTTTAGATCCTGGTGTCATGATGACAGAGACCCTGTGGGAGCAGCGGTTGATATCTTGCCTCTTCGATTGACCGGAATTTTTGAGATGTGATTCGATTTTTCTGAGATCAAGAATTTAAATTGGAGTAGGTTTGGCTCCTCATCCATCTATAAATGGGCTGCATCCTTCACGCTGAAGTAATCTCCATACTCTTCTCTGAAAAGCTTTGTTTCTGGGCTCTCCTATGTTGTCCTGTTCAGTTTCCATGTGTCTTCTCCTTCTTCGTCAGATGGAGGGGAAAATGGTGGAGAAGGTGGTGGTTGGGCTCCTGCTGCTTGGGAGTCTGTTTTACATGATATATCGGTCATCATGATGAGTCCATCATGATACATCGGCCATCATGATGAACTTCCGCGTCGAGAGTGATTGCTTGATGGCGCGCTTCAATTGGAGCCGATGATCTAGTTCCTCGTTGCTGATTGTTTAGAGGGTGAGGGTCATTTTAAAGAATCTAACCTTCCCTCCATATAAGAAGTATGAGGATAGAAGAAAGGAAGCTCTTATCGGGTGTGTCAGCGGATGGCTTCTCACCTTTGAGCCTGACCCTCCTCCTCAGAACACCGTAGTGGAGACAGATATTTTCTCCTTCTGGTGTGTTCAGTCGGAGTCCGTTTGGTCGAATGTCGCTGCCTCACTCTTGGAGGGCTTGTCGGGGATTGCCATGGCGAGTGGTGTTCGTCTAGCTTGCTTGTAGAAGCGGGAAGCTGCTGATAAGATACGACAACCTGCTTTAGGAACCACTGTAAAGACGAAGACTGCTCCCAAAAAATCTCCTCGGATGAACAAGTCTTTATTGTTCCTGTATCATCAATCTGTAAATAGTGGCAGGACAGGTTTTCGCATCTCCTGTATTTCTTTTTAAAAAGTAAACGCATGGATGTAAAAAATTTCATGTATTCCACTTGTTAGATATAATGATATAATGAAATTTAGTGAAATGTAATTACATATTCCTTAATAGAAATGACTAAGTTGTTAGATATTGCCTAATTTGTATTGTGGAATGATCATAACCTTTTGGAGGCATGACTTTTAGATGGAAAAAATATAATGTGTGTCTTACCATCTCCGGATGGTGTCTTCACCTCTTAACATACACATTTGTTCTTAGAGTAAATTGAGAGCTTCAGTCGCGAAAACAAACTGGGCCACTAGGTGAACTCCGAGTGAAATGAAGACTTCAGTCACAGAGACAAACTGGGTCGCTAGGAGTTGACCTCCGAATGAACTGAGGACTTCAGTCATGAAGACGAACTATTTGGTTGGCTACTTATTTGGGAGGTAAATCCATGGGAGCCTCTAGGCTGATGTTATGTTATTGTTCTCAAGTAGGGGTTTCCCTTCTCAAAACACATAAGCATAAGATTTCGGGTAAGAGGAACCCTCAGATGCGAAGCTGGGCAAGCAGTTACTTAATTGGGGATGAGCTTTCTGGGAGACAGTTGCCCAGTTGAGAATGAGCCTATGGAATTAGAGATAGGTGTTTGTACCATGATTCTCGAGAGTGGGCTTCTCTCTTCGGAACACAGACAAACTGGTTGTAGTCCAATCGGGAATGAACCTCCTAGACGGTAGTTGACCAATTAGGGATGAACCATGACAATTGCTTGGTGAGGATGAACCTTCCGAACAGTAGTTACCTACCGGGGATGAGCTGTAAGGGTGACAGTTATTTGATTGGGGATGAGCCCTCTAGAGGGCAGTTGCCCAATCAGGGATGAGCCTGAGAGATCACCCGGAGGCTAATGCTTGTATAATTGTTCTCGAGTAGGGGCTTCTCTCCTCGAAACACACAGATGGAAGTCTCCAGGCAGCAGGAACCTTCAGCCATGTAGCTGAGACTAGCAGTAGCCTATTCGGGGATGATCCAGAGTGATTTTGTAGGTTGGCCGAGCGCGGGCCAATGAACAAGCTCCGCATATCCTTAGAAGGATGTATGAAAGCCATTAAAATTCAGAACGCATTTTTATTAAATAATTTTAATAAAATATATAAAAAGTGAATGAAATATAGAGAGCTTTTTATTCGTTTGAGTAAGTTCTCTGCTATTATTTATCGATTTGGTGTTAGTCAACCATTTGTATTGAGTGACCATGTGTTACGGTCAATTCAGAGACGGGATCTCCTAATGTCTTTCTGTCTTGAAGGAGGCTTCGGATGCGAGAATGTACAGAGATAACCCTGTTGGATAAGATTTTTAAGGTACTTACAGAGGGATCAACATTGATAAGTCTGATGTCCCTTTCTGTCGTTGAAGGAACAGTAGTCCCTGTAAATCACCTAGAGGGGGGTGAATAGGTGATAATGCTAATCTAGAAACTAAATGCGCTAAATGCGGAAGCTTAAACAAATTTTGGCAATCACTTAATACAACCAACAAGTGTAGCCGAATTCCCTGTGAAGGGCTCTGGACTAACTCCTCTTGATTCCCCTAGATATGGGTTGAGGTGCTATATGAAGCTCTTGTGGTTAAGTATAAGTGAGGCACACACACAAGCAAGCCAAGCATATAAGGTGAATAGGCAATATGAATATATGCAAGACACAACACAAGCAAATAGATATAAATGATATAAATGATGTGAATGATGTTTTGCACAAAATAAAGAGAGAGTTAGGAGACAATGGATCAAACGTTAACAACAAGATATGTTTCGAGGTTCGAGCCCCTAGCTCTACATCCCCGCCTTCACCACCGTGAAGGATTTCCAATCCACTATCTCCCACAGAGGGAACCTCCACCGAGGAGGATTTGTTACAACAAAGGGAGTACCGAACTCTCTCAAACACCGCCTCACAACCGAGGGGTAGGCCCGTAGCCAAACAACAACCAACACCTCTACCGAAGAGGGTTACAACCAATCTCCACCTCTCACTAGAGGGAGCAAACCACAATCTCAACCTCTACCAAAGAGGGAGCAAACCAATCACCCGATCAACCTCTACCAAAGTGGGATACAACAAAAGCAAGGGTGTTTACAACTTGGAGGCTCAATCAACCTCAAACAATCTCTTTTCCACAAAACAAAGATCCTAATAGAATAGGATAGAAGATAAGCTCAAGTATGAAAAAAACTAGAGTTTAAAAAACAAAAACTCAAAGAAAAATACTTGAGAAAATTCTTTGTAAAGGATAGAAATGAAGAACAAAACAAATCTCCCAATTTTTCTATTTTCTTTGATTTTTCCAAAAACTCTAAAACAAATAAAGATTGATCTTTTTGGCACTTAAACTCTTTAAAAACTTGTTTTTAAAACCAGAGAATGGGGAAATTTTTGCTCCAGAAAATCTTATCCAAAACCCTAAAGAGATGGGGTATTTATAGCCCAAACAGAAAACTAGCCGTTAGACCGCCCGGTCGACCGCCCAGATACAGAGAGCAAAGCTCTCTGGTCCGGTCGGCCGCCCGGTCGGCCGGCCCACAGTGCTGCCAGACGTGCAGAAGGCTATGCACGTCGGTCGACCGCAGGGTCGACCGGCCCTTGGTACGGTCGACCGTGCGGTCGGCCGTCCAGGCCTGTCAGTCACTGTTCTGGGTCAGAAAAACACTTGTTAAAAATATTTTAATAAATCTAATAAAACTTGTAAAAATCCACAAAAATAGTTTTATCATTTTGCATTGATATATAAACATGTGATAAAAAGTTTAGCTCAAATATCAAGCATATGAAACTATTTTTGTGTTTAAACATTTTTACCAAAAACCAAAACTTGAATTTTATCAAACTTGGATTTCTCAATACATGAATAGGAAAGTCAAAATAAGTTTGTATAGAAAGTTTAAGCATGCATGTATAACTAGAATACATCTACTATACATATAAACCATTTAAACTTGTTTTGATCAATCTATTCATGAAAACAAATATCGGTTAAACTAAAAACCGAAAAACCATAAAACGTGTGTGTTGTGCACTTGAGCATATCAACTATTCTTATCTTTACACATGAATCTAAAACACACTAAACTATGGATACCTAAGTCTTCTTGACGATCTTCATCTTCAAGTCGACTCGGTCCAAACACCGTGATCCAACGAGCATGGCTATGTATCATCTTGACGCTCGGGCTCGGGAATCACCAAGTGAAGGCTTTCAAACTCCTCTTTTTGAAGCAATCACCAACTAATATTTTGTTACATGATCTGAAACTAAAATCACAAGATAATTAGTAAACATAACTACATGAGTTAATCATCATCAAAACTAGAGAGGAAGGCCTCCGGGCCAACAATCTCCCCCTTTTTGATGATGACAAAACTCATGGAGTTATATATGCATGGATTAAAGTTAAGCTTCAAAGAAGCTCCCCCTTAACTCATGCATAAACAAATAAATATAATGAATATGCAATGAAGGCTCTAAAAACATAAATGCATGTATATGCATTAACAATAAAAGACTCTAGATACCAATGAAATGTTCAAAACAAAACATGCTCTAGATACCAATTAAAATTAAACCAAATTAAACTTAATATATGCAAAACATAAATATGCATATATAAAACTTGTACCAATCATGCATATTAAAAAGATTTTGGTTTATATATGCATGTTAAACTCTCAAATAATTCTCCCCCTTTTTGTCAATCATCAACAAAGGGGTAAAAATCAAAACAAAACAATAATCTTCTTACCCTTTTTAATACAAAGAATCAATTATCAATAAAGGGTAAAAGTAAAACTAAATCAATAAAATTTTCTCCCCCTTTTTGTTCGAAACAATGAATCAACAAAGGGTTAAAAAAAATTAAAAATGAGAACATTGTTTTTATTGTGTTGACCCCTTTTTGTCTAAAACAAAAACAAAAACCAAATAGGGGTGACAATCAATTAAGGTACCAATTGAAAATATGTCAAAGTAGCATCTTGATACCAATTGAAGGTAAATATAAATCAATCAACAAAAAGTATATGCGATATATATTCATGAAGAGGAAGATGTGAAGCTTTCCTACACAGATACATTACATGAAGGAAGGATGACAAGCCCTAATTCACATAACGTACACTATGCAATGCATAAGAGGAGATGTGAAGCTCCCCCTGCACACGTATATCACATAAAGAAGAGATTGTCAAGCTCTTCAATACAAGATACACTCAACATGAATCTATATGTAGAAGAAATGTTAAGCTCTCCTTGCATATAGGCAATACAAATCAAAACTTTTGAATTTTTCTTTAAACAAAATTTTGAGATACCAATTTTTTTAAAAACATTCAAATAAACATCTTGATATCAAAAGAGAGTATTTTTCTTTTTAAGTATATGATATCAATTTAAAATTTTTATTTTCTATCATAAAGTAAGGGAGTGGAAATACAAATACCAATTGTAAATCGAATTTTCTCCCCCTTTATGGAATACCAACAAAACACATGCATAAGCTTGAAATAAGATACCAATTAAAAAGCAATTGAAAACTAATCAATTGAAACAGAATTGATGCTCAAGCTAAGCATAAACACAAACATATATATGTATAAAAAATAGATACCAATCGAAATTGATACTCTTTGAAATGCAAGCATATATATATATATACGTAAATATATGAGTATACAATAAAGGTCAAATTGATACCAATTGAAAGAATTTCAATGATACCAATTGAAACAACAATAATGATCAAGTGTATACATCATATAACTACCACCCAACCATGTTCAAGTTAAAATGATTTTCAATATAAAGCATACATGAGGCATGGTCTCCCATCCAACCGCCTTGATGGTAGGGGTTTTCAAAAAATAGATTTGAAAATAAGCTTTGATTGAAAAACTCTATCAAATGAAGAATACGAACTAGTTATATGAAAAATTGTAAACTAGTACGAAATCCTTCAAGTAAGGAATAAAACAAAATTATTTTTCATGAAACATGAAATCCACATGATAATCAACACTCTAAGCCAATTAAGCATATATATAACTCGTGAAAACAAACACATGAGTAAACAATAAAAGTGAGTGTACAAATAAAATGTGAAGATCATAATCATGAAGGATGGACAATAAGCTCAATATTCCTTAAAATAAGAAAACATGAAAATTATCGAAACTATTTAATCTTCAAGGTATATGTATGTCCTATACAAATTAAAGTATACATACATATCCAAACACAACGAGTCTACAAAGATATATGCATGAAGGCATGTGGCTCAAAAGGATGTATATGTATAACAATAATTTGGATAAAATGGACATATACATGAAGTTAAATATAAACACATGGAAACATGAAAATTTAAATTTCCATTAAAACAAGTTTCATTTCAAGACATATGTATGATTTGTCAACACAAAAAGTATACATACATATCCCTAAACACAATTGAGTCCATATGTATAGATTTGCATGAAAGGCAAATGACTCAAGGGGTATACATGTATATCTTAAAGTTTGGCAAAATAGACATATACATGAAATGAAAACGCATGATCATAAAACAAAACAAAAATGGGAATACAAGTTTAAAATGCATGGATCATCAAAACTAGACTATACTAGTACATCTGATGGGTTCAAATAAGTATTCAAGCTCAAACATATATAGATTTATTTGTGGCCCACTATATGCACAAATATATACCTAGTTTTAATGGAAACTAACATTTAAACATATATTCAAATCATGAAGCATCAAAACAAGATATAAATCATCATGATAAACAAAAACATGATTATTATGCACATCCACATGTTATTAAACCTATGATAAACATGATAGCTAAACAAACGGTGAGAATACAAAAATAATGGTCCATATTAAACATGGGTGTCTCAAAAGGGCTATACATGCATGTCAAGGATCTAATAAGCATGGCATTATCATAATAATCAACAAAACATGCTATAAATAATGCATGAAAAGCATGCATAAATAAATAAGGAGTAAGAGACCGTTACCAAAACCTATGAGGCAACTCTCCATGTCTCCAAAACAAGGTTGTCTTCCCACCAAACCTTCCCTTGAAAGTAATGCATCCAATTGATTTCCATAAAGCTCGGAACGCATCCACTCTAAGGTGCCGATACTCTCACGTCATGCGAGAGCCCACTCCTACATCAAATACAAGAGGGGTGGTCTTTGGTACCCATATCTTATTGGGTCCATGGGGGTTAGTACTTTCTCTAACCCAAACAAACTTATTTGCTAAATTTGAAACATGTATTCTATCATAACAAAATTTAGCAAGGTGGCCCTTACGTCCACAATGTGTACAAGTGTACACATGAGCATACATGTGATGGGTGTGTCCGTGTGGAGCATGTGTATGTCGTGGAGGGTGTGCATGCATAGATGGAACTTGTTTCTTTCGAAACAAAGATTCCAAACGTGTATGACCCACTACACATTGGCTCAAAGTGGAGCCCAAACAATCTACACTCTTCTTAAGCATGGATATATCATTTTTAATCAAAGAAGAAGTGTGGCATGCAATAGGTGTTCTAGGTGAAGCATAGCAAACATGAGAAACAATATCATTTTTCAAAAATTTATTTTTATTTAAACACATATCTAAATCTTTGAAATAGATATAATTTTTGTTTTCAAAGATTCATTTTCTTTTACAACAAAATTAACTTTTGAAGATAAAAACTCATTTTTCTTCAACACATCATCACAATCATTTTTAGATTTCAACAATTCATTTTCTTTTAAAACAAGATTAAGTTGAGATCTAAGTGAGTCACATTCACTAGAAATCTCTTCCTTCTCTTGCAAAACAATCTCAATTTTAGATGACAAATTTTTCTTTTCTTCTTTTAAATCAAGATTCTCATTTTTCAATATTTTGTATTTAGAAATCAAATTTTCACAATTTCTAGCAAGTTCATCATCATAGCTTGTGCCTTTAGACATTCATTGCAATATGAATTAGAACTAGCATCTAGTTGAGTGTCCGAGTGTACCTCAAGGGAGTCATTCCCTTGGACCATGAAGCAATGTTCTTCGGACTCATCTCTTCTAGATCTTCTCTTCTTTTCGATAATCTTTGGTAGCTCGGGAGAAGTCAAAATACTCCAAACTGCAAAAGCTGAATCATAGTGAGCAAACACATGTAAATAATCTTTATGAAGTGATGCTCTAAGTGCTTCTAGGGCTATTGCATTGGCCTCTATATGCTTGCTATCACTAAGGAAGGATTCCTTGGTAATGGCAAGGTGAACTTTATATCCTAGGGCTTTTAAATGACAACTCATCTTAACCTTCTAAATCTCAAGTCTAGAAATATCAAACATAGGAGGGCTATCCATGAGTGTAAACTATATGTGTGCAAACAAGCAAAATGCAAATGATAGATTAGCAAACAAGGATCTCACTCCTAGGATGTTAAGCCTAAGTATCAGGAGTGTAGGCTCTGATACCAATTGTAAATCACCTAGAGGAGGGGTGAATAGGTGATAATACTAATCTAAAAACTAAATGCGCTAAATGCTGAAGCTTAAACAAATTTTGGCAATCACTTAATACAACCAACAAGTGTAGCTGAATTCCCCGTGAAGGGCTCTGGACTAACTCCTCTTGATTCCCCTAGATATGGGTTGAAGTGCTATATGAAGCTCTTGTGGTTAAGTATAAGTGAGGCACACACACAAGCAAGCCAAGCATATAAGGTGAATAGGCAATATGAATATATGCAAAGCACAACACAAGCAAATAGATATAAATGATATGAATGATGTGAATGATGCTTTGCACAAAATAAAGAGAGAGAGTTAGGAGACAATGGATCAAACGCTAACAATAAGATATGTTTCGAGGTTCGAGCCCCTAGCTCTACATCCCCGCCTTCACCACCGTGAAGGATTTCCAATCCACTATCTCCCACAGAGGGAACCTCCACCGAAGAGGATTTGTTACAACAAAGGGAGTACCGAACTCCTCTCTCAAACACCACCTTACAACCGAGGGGTAGGCCCGTAGCCAAACAACAACCAACACCTCTACCGAAGAGGGTTACAACCAATCTCCACCTCTCACTAGAGGGAGCAAACCACAATCTCAACCTCTACCAAAGAGGGAGCAAACCAATCACCCGATCAACCTCTATCAAAGAGGGATACAACAAAAGTAAGGGTGTTTACAACTTGGAAGCTCAATCAACCTCAAACAATCTCTTTTCTACAAAACAAGATCCTAATAGAATAGGATAGAAGATAAGCTCAAGTATGAAAAAAATTAGAGTTTGAAAAACAAAAACTCAAAGAAAAATACTTGGGAAAATTCTTTGTAAAGGATAGAAATGAAGAACAAAACAAATCTCCCAATTTTTCTATTTTTCTTGATTTTTCCAAAACTCTAAAACAAATAAAGATTGATCTTTTTGGCACTTAAACACTTTTGAAAACTTGTTTTAAAACCAGAGAATGGGGAAATTTTTGCTCTAGAAAATCTTATCCAAAACCCTAAAGAGATGGGGTATTTATAGCCCAAACAGAAAACTAGCCGTTAGGCTGATCTGTCAGCCTGACAGGCTTGCGGTCGACCAGCCGGTCGACCGTCAACGGTCATAAATATGACCGTTAGGCAATCTCGGTCGACCGCCCGGTCGACCGTCCAGATACAGAGAGCAAAGCTCTCTGGTCCGGTCGGCCGCCCGGTCGGCCGGCCCACAGAGCTGCTAGACGTGCACAAGGCTGTGCACGTCGGTCGACCGCAGGGTCGACCGGCCCTTGGTACGGTCGACCGTGCGGTCGGCCGTCCAGGCCTATCAGCCACTGTTCTGGGTCAGAAAAATACTTGTTAAAAATATTTTAATAAATCTAATAAAACTTGTAAAAATCCCCAAAAATAGTTTTATCATTTTGCATTGATATATAAACATGTGATAAAAAGTTTAGCTCAAATATCAAGCATATGAAACTATTTTTGTGTTTAAACATTTTTACCAAAAAATCAAAACTTGTATTTTATCAAACTTAGATTTTTCAATACATGAATAGGAAAGTCAAAATAAGTTTGTATAGGAAGTTTAAGCATGCATGTATAATTAGAATACATCTACTATACATATAAACCATTTAAACTTATTTTGATCAATCTATTCATGAAAACAAATATCGGTTAAACTAAAAACCAAAAAAACCATAAAACGTGTGTGTTGTGCACTTGAGCATATCAACTATTTTTATCTTTACACATGGATCTAAAACACACTAAACTATGGATACCTAAGTCTTCTTGACGATCTTCATCTTCAAGTCGACTCGGTCCAAACACCGTGATCTAACGAGCATGGCTATGTATCATCTTGACGCTCGGGCTCGGGAATCACCAAGTGAAGGCTTCCAAACTCCTCTTTTTGAAGCAATCACCAACTAATATCTTGTTACATGATCTGAAACTAAAATCACAAGATAATTAGTAAACATAACCACATGAGTTAATCATCATAAAACTAGAGAGGAAGGCCTCAGGGCCAACAGTCCCTCGGTACGGGACGAGCAGGGTCGTGTGTTTTTGCCTCAGGATGCTTCACCTAGGGTTGACTTTTGATGGCTTCGAAGACACCCTAGATCGGGAGCTTCAACGGGGTGAAGCTGTCGGATTCTCATTAGGCTTGGAGTTAGCTCTGCTTAGCGTGTAAGAATGGTTGCTTCTTCAAAGTGCCCTATCTGCGACCATGGAAGTTAACAGAGGGGCCTTCGTGTTATACCTTCGGTTTTGTTCCATCGTCATCGCAGTTGAAAGACGGATTGGCGGAGCTTTTTATTGTTTACTCCAATTAATTGTATAGTTAGGCCGGTATAGGTCTTCGCTCCAACGTGTGACATTGTATTTCTCCAGATGCTTGTATAGTGGGTGAGTGACCCATAGCCCGCTGACGAATGCGAGAGCGGATGCATCTTCACTGCAGTTACATATTTTGGCTAGCTAATTCTAAAGTAGCTAATGTATGTCTTGAGGCTATCGGAGGGCCTCATCTTAATGGAGAGAAGGTGATAGTTGTTCTGCTTGAATTCCTAACTGGAAGAGTATTGAGCGAAAAATAACTTGGTGAGATCTCTGAAGCTGTGGATTGAGCGTGGCTGAAGAGAGTAGAACCAGTTGGAGACTACCCCCTTCAAGATGGAGGGAAAGATCCGGCACAAGATGGAGTCATTTCTGAAATGGATCAACATCTTGTCCTGATACTGGCAGAGGTGCTGAAACGGATCGCTTTGACCAGAGTAGTGATCAAAGATCAGAATCATGAGCTTCTCAGAAAATTCATATTCCAGTATGTCCTCGAAGAAGGGAGAATTGGATGCATCAGTGGTGATGGCCCTGAATCTTCTATGATGTGGCATACTCACTTCTTCGACTCACTTTTCTATGAGCTTGTTAAGATCTTTGACACAGTTGAACTCTTTGGTCTTTCCCAGAGAATGATCAGGTCGATCCTTCGTGCTGGGATGAGGCAAACTCGACTCGTCATCGGATTGCTCCGATGGAGTGGGGGAGGCTGCTCTGTAACACTTCCAACTTTGAGATTGCTCGCCACTTGTAGCCTCTGTAGCGGTGGGCCTCTCTGGCGATGGAGGCAGTACTAGGGTGTTATGGAGAGCTGCGATCTGGGCGAGGAGCTGGCCGTTTAGGCATTTCATCTCCTCCCATTCACAGGTCGGGCTTTATCGATCCTGCTCCACTTGTCCCTGTTCGCGGTTGAATAGAGTTTGCTGCTTCGCCAATTCCTTCTTCCTGTAGCAAACATTTAGAGGAGTTGGACTTCATAAGTTGATAGCGGGTAGATGTCTCTGGTTGCCCCTGCAAAGAGGCAGAGACAGTATCTTCTACGATGGGGCTGAGGCCGATCGGGGAAATAATGTCCCTAGTGGTGACAACAGATTAGCCCTTAGAAGTTTTTCAGGGTCATGGCTTGTTGGATAGGCTTTTCTTAGGATGGGTTTAGTAGGGAGAAATCTGAACATTGGGACTCAGATCTCATAAAAGCACCAAAATATGGAGGTAAATTCCTGAAAAATTTAGAGGTAAATTCCTGCGAGAATTTATCTACACTCAAATTATAAATTAGGAGAATAAATCAATCGCAAATACCAGAGTATTACATGAAAAATCTAAAAGGAAAAAATCATTGAGAGAGAAATTTCACTATAATGTACGGGAATTACGGTGAATTCGATAGAGTGATACTGCGATTACAAATGCTAGGATTTTTGGGTCCTTCATCCCTCCTTCTCAATGGAGAAGGAGACGTATCAATACCCATCTGAGCTGTCTTCATGGTGTTGGCCCAAAGGCCCATCATTCTAGTTTTGATGATGATTAACTCTTGTAGTTATAGTACTAATGATCATGTATTTATATAGTTTCAGATATTTAATGAAGATTTTAGTCGATGTTTAGCTTCAATGAAAGATTTGTAGTCAAGTTTTAAAACTAGCACGTATTGATTTAAGAGCTCGCGCATCAAGATCGCATCAAGTACTCAACAAGAGTCTAACTCATTGGATCAAAATTTTGCACCAAGTTAAGTTGGAGAAGAAGATTTTCAAGAGAAGATTTTAAAGACTTGAGTTTGGTGTTTATAAGTGTTAAGATTTTATTTTTAGATAAAATATAAAGGATAGATTAGCTGTGAATTGCTCAATCTCATATACACACACACAAAATTTATATAGTATTTTCATAAGAATAATTTTGATTTTAGAAAATACCATTTTAATTTTGAGCTTCAAAGTATATATCCTTATGTTTCATGATTAGATTTCATCAAAATAAGTTTATATGTTTTATATGTGTTTTGAATTTTATCCATACACATTGATGCTTCATAATGTTTAGAAAAATCTACTTGATGTTTCTATATCATGTGTTTGAGTTTTGTTTAAGTCAAAACTTATTTTAGAGGTTAATTGTCAAAAATATAGATATTTTATCTTATATGTGTATTGGATCATATCCATACAGACTGAGCTTCAAAAGTGTTTAAAATATCTTATTTTTGTATTTGAATAAGTTTTGAAGAAATCGTATTTTTCATTAGAAGTTTGGTTTTTGAAAAATACCATTTCTATTTAAAGCTTTAATTTCTATATAAAATAATGGTTCAAAAAATTTGTAATATTTGGTGAATTTTATTCACACATATTTGTTCTTTAAATATTTATATGATCTTATTTTTGTGGATTTTATGTGATTTTATGAGATTTTATAAGATTTTAAAAGACCAAGTCTTAATCCCTAAAAATCAGACCTAGGCTTCTGACGGTCGACCGAGCGGCCGACTGATGTGCACATAGCTGAAATCACCTAGAGGGGGGGTGAATAGGTGATATGGCTAATCTAGAAACTAAATGCGAAAGCTAAAAATAATTTGCAACTACACTTAATACAACCAACGAGTGTAGCCGAATTCCCCGTGAAGGGCTCTGGACTAACTCCTCTTGATTCCCCTAGATAAGGGTTGAGGTGCTATATGAAGCTCTCGTGGTTAAGTATAAGTCAGGCACACAAACAACCAAGCATATAAGAATAAGCAATATGAAACAATGCAAGGCACAACACAAGCAATATATGATATGAATGAATAATGCACAACACAAAATAAAGAGAGAGAGTTAAGAGATAATGGATCAAACGCAAAAATAAAGATATGTTTCGAGGTTCGAGCCCCTAGCTCTACGTCCCCGCCTTCACCGAGAAGGATTTCTAATCCACTATCTTGTCCACCGAGAACTCCCACTGAGGGAACCTCCACCGAGGAGGATTTTTACAACAAGGGAGTACCGAACTCCTCTCTCAAACAATAACCTCCACCGAGGCAATACAAACACAATCCACCTCTACCGAAGAGGGATAGGCCCGTAGCCACACAACCAAACTCCACCTCTCACTAGAGGGAGTAAACCAACAATCTTAACCTCTACCAAAGAGGGAGCAACCCAACAAGAATAAGGGTTTACAACAAGTGATCCAAAAAGACCACAAACACAATCTCTTTTCCCACAAATAAAAGATCCTATAGAACATGATAGATGATATCGCTCAAGTGGAAAAAATAGGTGTTTGGAAAACAAAACTCAAAGAAATAATCTTGGGAAAACTCTTGAAGATAATAGAAATGAAGAACAAACACAAATCTCCCAAAATACTATTTTCTTTGATTTTTTTAAAAACCTAAAACAAATAAGATTGATCTTTTGAATCTCTAAAACCTTTTGAAAACTTGTTTTAAACACAAAGAAAGGAGAGAAATTTTAGCTCTTGAAATCTTAGTTAAAAACACCAAGCAATGGGGTATTTATAGCCCCAATACAAACTAGCCGTTAGGCTGATCTGTAGCCTGACAGGCTGGCGGCCGACCGGCCGGTCGACCGCCAACGGTCATAAATATGACCGTTGGAGCAGCCCGGTCGACCGCCCAGATACAGAGAGCAAAGCTCTCTGGTACGGTCGACCGCCCGATCGACCGGCCCACTGTGTCTGCCAGACGTGCACAAGGCTGTGCACGTCAGTCGATCACACGGTCGACCGGCCTTTGGTGCGGTCGACCGTGCGGTCGACCGACCTGGCCTGTCAGCCACAGTCTGGGTCAGAAAAACAGGTTTTTAAATATTCTAAAAATTACATAAAAACTTCTAAAAATCCCAAAAATAGTTTTATCATTTTACATGGATATACAAACTTGTGATAAATATTTCAAGACAAAAATCAAACATTTTGAACCATTTATGTGTCTTGCAAATATTATCAAAAACCAAAAACTGTATTTTACCAAACTTAGATTTTTCAATAGGAAATCTGATTTTTCCTAAAACTCATTGAAATACAAAAACATGATATTTAAACACATTGAAGCATGTTGCATATGGACATAAGTCCAATATACATGAAACATATATATATTTATCATAGTTTTTGTCTTTAAATCCAAAAATATGTTTTGTTAAAAATACAAAAACATGAAACACATGAATAGGTATGTCAAACTAAGTTTGTATAAGTCATGAAGCATGTATGTATATCGAACACATCTAATATACATAAAAACCATTTAAACTTGTTTTGATCTAAACTATTCATGAAAACCAAAATCCAAAACATAAAACGTGTGTGTATTGTGCACTTGAGCATATCAACTATCTAATCTTTACAAATGAATCTAAAACACACTAAACACTAGGATACCTAAGTCTTCTTGACGATCTTCCATCTTCAAGTCGACTCGATCCAAACCGTGACCCACGAGCTAGACTCCAACGAGTGCTATGTTTCATCATGATGCTCGGGCTATGGAATCACCATGTGAAAGCTTCCAAACTCCTTTGTTGAAGCTAATCACCAACTAATATCTTAATTAATGATCTGAAACTAAAATCACAAGATTATTAGTAAACATAACTATATGAGTTAATCATCATCAAAACTAGAGTGGAAGGCCTCTGGGCCAACAATCTCCCCCCTTTTTTATGATGACAAAACTCATGGAGTTATATATGCATGGATTAAAGTTAAGCTTCAAAGAAGCTCCCCCTTAACTCATGCATAGGAATATATATGTGCAATGAAAGCTCATAAACATGTATGCATAGTTATGCATAAAACAAGGTACCAAATAAAGACATGCTCTTGATACCAAACATATGAAATGCATCACGCATAAAACGTGCTCTTGATACCAATAAAAACATGTTCTTAAATAATGCTCTTGATACCAATTAAATAATTAACTACAAACTAATAAATAAAACAAAACATGCATATAAAACATGCATATAAACTCAAATACTTCTCCCCCCTTTTGTCAATCATCAACAAAGGGGTTAAAGTAAAAACAAAACATTCTTCTCCCCCTTTTTGTTCGAAACAAAGAATTAACAAAAGGGGCAAACAAACAAATCAATATAAATTTTCATGAAAACCAATTGAAAGAAATAGATCAATAGATACCAATGAAAATAAACAAAAAACTTGATACCAATTGAGTAAACAAATAAGCATCTTGATACCAATTTTGAGAAAGCAAATACAATCTTGATACCAATTTAAAGTATTATTATTATTATTTTTAAAACATATGGTACCAAATTGAAATTATTATTTTCTATCATAAAGTAAGGGAGTAGAATACACAACCAATGGTAAACCAAATACCAATTGAAAGATAAAATACGAGTTTTCTCTCCCTTTATGAAATACCAATTAAAATAATGTCTAAGCTTGTATTAGAATACCAATTGAAAACTAATCAATTGAAACATGATGATCATTAAAACTCAAGCTTAGCATAAACAAATATATGTATGAAAAATTAGATACCAATCGAAATTGATACTATTTGAAGTGCAAGCATACATATATAAAAAAAATATATGAGTATACAAAAATGTCAATATTGATACCAATTGAAAGAATCCATTGATACCAATTGAAACAACAATAATATCAAATCTATATCTCATATTACCTATCCTCCCAACCATGTTCAAGTTTAAAATGATTTTCACTATAAAGCATACATGAGCATGATCTCCCATCCAACCACCCTTAAAGGTAGGGGTTTTCAAAATAGATTTAGAAAATAAAGTTTGTTTGAAAACTCTACCATATCGAAGAATCCCGCAACTAGTTAAATGGAAAAACTTATAAACTAGTACGAAATCCTTCAGTAAGAATAAAACTAAAATAATTTTCATAACACATGTAAATCACATGATCACTAAAACACTCAAAGTCAATAAAGCACACATCATACTCATGAAAACATACATGAGTAAACAAGAAATGTGAGTGTACAAATACAATGTGAAGAACATGATCGTGAAAATAATTAATTAAGCTCAATATTCCTTAAAAACATGAAAATCATCAAGAATTATTTAATCTTCAAGGTATATGTATGTCTCAAACTAAAGTATACATACATATCCAAACACAACGAGTCCACAAAAATATATGCATGAAGGCACGTGGCTCAATGGATGTATATGTATAATCAATAGTTTGGATAAAATGGACATATACATGAAGTTAAACACATAATCATAAAACAAATCTAAAAATGGGAATACAAGTTTAAAATGCATGAATCATCAAAACTAAACTATACTAACACATCTAATGGGAACAAATAAGCATTCAAGCACAAACATATAAAGATTTATTTGTGGCCCACTATATGCACAAGTATAAATCCTAGTCTTAATAAAAACTAACATTTAAACATATATTCAAATTATAAAACATAAAACAAGACAAAAATCAACATGATAAACATAAACATGATTATTATGTAAATCCACATGTTATTAGAGCTATGATAAACATGATAGCTAAACAAAGGTGAGAACACTAAAATAATAGTCCATATTAAACATGGGTGTCTCAAAAGGCTATACATGCATGTCAAGGGTCTAATAAACATGACATTAACATAATAATCTATAAACATCAAAACATGCTATATATAATAAACATGAAAAGCATGCAAACATAAATAAGGAGTAAGAGACCGTTACCAAAACCTATGAGGCAACTCTCCATGTCTCCAAAAACAAGGTGGTCCTCCACCAAACATCCCTTAAAAGTGATGCATCCAAATGATTTCCATGAAGCTCGGAACGTATCCACTCCAAGGTACCGCTACTCTCACGTCATGTGAGAGCCCACACCTACATCATAAACAAGAGGGGTGATTTTTGGTACCCATATCTTTTTGGGTCCATGGGGTTAGTACCTTCTCTAACCCAAACAAAATTATTTGCTAAATTAGAAACATGTATACGATCATAGCAAAATTTAGCAAGGTAGCCCTTACGTTCACAATGTGTACAAGTGTACACATGAGCATACAAAGTGTGATGGTGTCCGTGAGGAGCATGTGTATGCCGTGTAGGGTGTGCATGCATAGATGGAACTTGTTTCTTTCGAAATAAAGATTCTAAACGTGTATGACCCACAACACATTGGCTCAAAGTGGAGCCCAAACAATCTACACTCTTCTTAAGTATGGATATATCATTGTTAATTAAAGAAGAGGTGTGACATGCAATAGGTGATCTAGATGAATCTATCCTACCATGGCAAACATGTGAATCTATATTATTTTTCAAAGAAATATTTTTTCTTTAAACAAACATCTAATTCATTTGTAATAGAAATTATTTTTATTTTCAAAGAGTCATTTTCTTTTATAACAAAATCAAGTTTTGAAGTTAAAACTTTATTTTTCTTCAAAACATCATTACAATCATTTCTATTTTTCAAAAGTTCATTTTCTTTTAGGGCAAGATCTAGTTGAGACTTTAATGAATCCCTTTCATTTGTAATCTCCACTTTCTCTTGCAAAATCAAATCTAGTTTTGAACACAAAACCTTGTTTTCATCTTTTAGTTCAAAACTCTTCTTTTTCAAAAGCTTATATTTTTCTAATAGTTTTTCACAAACAAAAGATAATTCTTCATTTAAAGCATTAGCATCCACATATTCATCACATGAAGAACTAGCATCAAAACTATCTAGTTGAGATTCCGATTGTACCTCAAGGGAGTCATTCCCTTAGACCATGAAGCATTGTGAGTCGGATTCTCCACTAGACTCCTCCGGTTGGATTGGCAATTGAAGCTTGGAGGTGGATGTGGTTGTCAACTTATTCCACACTGCAAAGGCGGAATCAAGGTTAGAAACATGCATAAGATATTCTTTTGAAAGCGTGCTTCTAATAGCCTCAAGGGCTTGTGCATTGACCCCTATATGATTGCTATCACCAAGATAGCATTTCTTGGTAGCGGCAAGGAAAACATGCAAGCCTAAGGTTTGTAGGTAAATGGACATCTTAGTCTTCCAAACAATGATGTTGGAAGAATCAAACATAGGTGGGGTCATGAAGTCCATGGGTGTAAACTATATGTGTGCAAACAAATATATGCAAATGTAGATTAGCTAAACCAAGATCTCACTCCTAGGTTGTTAAACCTAAAGTATCAGGAGCGGAGGCTCTGATACCAATTGAAATCACCTAGAGGGGGGTGAATAGGTGATATGGCTAATCTAGAAACTAAATGCGAAAGCTAAAAATAATTTGCAACTACACTTAATACAACCAACGAGTGTAGCCGAATTCCCCGTGAAGGGCTCTGAACTAACTCCTCTTGATTCCCCTAGATAAGGATTGAGGTGCTATATGAAGCTCTCGTGGTTAAGTATAAGTGAGGCACACAAACAACCAAGCATATAAGAATAAGCAATATGAAACAATGCAAGGCACAACACAAGCAATATATGATATGAATGAATAATGCACAACACAAAATAAAGAGAGAGTTAAGAGACAATGGATCAAACGCAAATACAAAGATATGTTTCGAGGTTCGAGCCCCTAGCTCTATGTCCCCGCCTTCACCGAGAAGGATTTCTAATCCACTATCTTGTCCACCGAGGACTCCCACCGAGGGAACCTCCACCGAGGAGGATTTTACAACAAGGGAGTACCGAACTCCTCTCTCAAACAACAACCTCCACCGAGGCAATACAAAACACAATCCACCTCTACCGAAGAGGGATAGGTCCGTGGCCACACAACCAAACTCTACCTCTCACTAGAGGGAGTAAACCAACAATCTCAACCTCTACCAAAGAGGGAGCAACCCAACAAGAATAAGGGTTTACAACAAGTGATCCAAAAAGACCACAAACACAATCTCTTTTCCTACAAATAAAAGATCCTATAGAATAGGATAGATGATATAGCTCAAGTGGAAAAACTAGGTGTTTGGAAAACAAAACTCAAAGAAATAATCTTGAGAAAACTCTTGAAGATAATAGAAATGAAGAACAAACACAAATCTCCCAAAATACTATTTTCTTTGATTTTTCAAAAAACCTAAAACAAATAAGATTGATCTTTTGAAGCTCTAAAACCTTTTGAAAACTTGTTTTAAACACCAAGAAAGGAGAGAAATTTTAGCTCTTGAAATCTTAGTTAAAAACACCAAGCAATGGGGTATTTATAGCCCCAATACAAAACTAGCCGTCAGGCTGATCTGTCAGCCTGACAGGCTGGTGGTCGACCGGCCGGTCGACCGCCAACGGTCATAAATATGACCGTTGGAGCAGCCCGGTCGACCGCCCAGATACAGAGAGCAAAGCTCTCTGGTACGGTCGATTGGCCCACTGTGTCTGCCAGACGTCCTCAAGGTTGTGCACGTCGGTCGACCGCACGGTTGACCGGCCTTTGGTGCAGTCGACCGTGCGGTCGACCGACGTAGCCTGTCAGCCACAGTCTGGGTCAGAAAAACAGGTTTTTAAGTATTCTAAAAATTACATAAAAATTTCTAAAAATCCCAAAAATAGTTTTATCATTTTACATGGATATACAAACTTGTGATAAATATTTCAAGACAAAAATCAAACATTTTGAACCATTTATGTGTCTTGCAAATGTTATCAAAAACCAAAAACTGTATTTTACCAAACTTGGATTTTTCAATAGGAAATCTGATTTTTCCTAAAACTCATTGAAATACAAAAACATGATATTTAAACACATTGAAGCATGTTGCATATGGACATAAGTCCAATATACATGAAACATATATATCATAGTTTTTGTCTTTAAATCCAAAATATGTTTTGTTAAAAATACAAAAACATGAAACACATGAATAGGTATGTCAAACTAAGTTTGTATAAGTCATGAAGCATGTATGTATATCGAACACATCTAATATACATAAAAACCATTTAAACTTGTTTTGATCTAAACTATTCAAGAAAACCAAAATCCAAAATATAAAACGTGTGTGTATTGTGCACTTGAGCATATCAACTATCTAATCTTTACAAATGAATCTAAAACACACTAAACACTAGGATACCTAAGTCTTCTTGACGATCTTCCATCTTCAAGTCGACTCGATCCAAACCGTGACCCACGAGCTAGACTCCAACGAGTGCTATGTTTCATCATGATGCTCGGGCTATGGAATCACCATGTGAAAGCTTCCAAACTCCTTTGTTGAAGCTAATCACCAACTAATATCTTGATTAATGATCTGAAACTAAAATCACAAGATTATTAGTAAACATAACTATATGAGTTAATCATCATCAAAACTAGAGTGGAAGGCCTCTGGGCCAACAATAGCCTGGCTTGAGGGCCAGTCGACCGAGCGGTCGACCGACCAGAGAGCAGTGCTTTTTGATTCTTGACTCGGTCGACCGACTGATCGACCGATAGGTTAAGACCTGGGTGAGGTCGACCGTGCGGTCGACGGCAACCCCAACGGTCATAAATATGACTGCTGGCCCAATCTGACCTCAATGACTAGTTTTCTGATTCCTCTATAAAGGGACTTTTGACCAATTTTTGGATAAGATTTTTAGTGTGTTTTCTAGAGCTCTTCTCTAGCGTTTCTAAACAAGCTTTTAGATCTTTCATTTCCAAATCAAAAGAAGTTTTTCAAGAGTGAATCTCTTGATTTTAGTTTTCTTGAGTTTTTACCTCAAAATCTAGCCAAATTTTTCTCACATAAGCTTGAGTTTTTCATTGCCATATCTATCTTATAGGAGCTTTGTTAGTGATAGTTATTTTTGTGATCAAGAGAAGTGATCACAAGTGTTCCACCCCTATGTATTGGAGAATGTTGTAGAGGTACAGCCTCGGCAAACTTGTGAGTTCGTGTTGTATTGTTCTTGCGGGAACAAGTGAGGGACTTGTGAGTCCAAGAGTTCTAGTGTAACTGAGTAATCTTGCGAGATCAATTCTAGGCGGGGACATAGAGCAAGTGTGCTCGAACCACGAAAAAATCCTCCCGTGTTTGCGATTGCTCAGCTCTCTTTGTCACTTGTGTCTTTATATCTTGCATGTTCTTATTGTACTTATCTTTATATGCTTGATATATTTTGTGCTTAATTGTTATATATGCTTAGGATTGTTTGCTCACACTTGTACTAAACCAAGAGAGTCATAGTGGCACCTCAACTCTGAATCTAAAGGAATCATGAGGTGATAGTCCAGAGCCCTTCACCGAAAATTCGGCTACACTCTTGTGTTATACATTGTGTATAGTGTAATAGTTTTTAGTTTGCATAAATAGTTTTTAATTTCGCATTAGTTTTGCAATATATGAGTTAGTCACCTATTCACCCCCCTCTATATGACCTATAAGTGGTATCAGAGCTTGGTGCTCTTGATTTGGACACACACTCATAGATTTCATGTTGCCTCCCATGTTTGATATTTTTAACATTCAAATTTGAAAAGTTAAGATGTCCATGTACCTTAAAGCCTAAGTATTCATGCTCATTTTGCCACTATTAAAGATTCATATTTTATAAATGACAAAAATCTTGAGGCTAATGCAAAATCCATCCAAGCTTTAAAATCAATCCTAAATGATGATTATTTATCTAGGGTGTCTAAGATTGAATCGATTTTTGTAGTTTGGAACACACTTGTCTCCCGTGGTGAACAAAAGCAATACTATATTGAGAGTGACTCGGATGATGGAAGTGTTACTTCCAATATATGCTACATGGTCCAAGGGGATGACTGCCTTGAGGTAAACTTCAAATCCGACATTGATGAAAATATTGACATATCATATGATAAACTTGCTATGTTTTGTCAACAAATTCTTAAAAAATATGAATCGTTTAAAATGGAAAATAAAAGTTTGAAAAATGAAAATGATTTGGTTTTAAAGGAAAAAGATTCTTTTAAAAATAAATTTAAAATTGTTTCAAAAGAAAATAAAATTTTGAAAACCCAAGTTATTTTAATTGATAAAGAAAAGGAGATTGCCTTAAAGGAAAATATTCTTTGAAAAAAGAAAAATATTTTAAAAGAAAAAGAAAATATTTCTAAAAAGAAAATAAATTTTGTTTCTCATGTTTCTTCTTCCAAGATTGAAAAAGATATTATTTCATTGAAGAAGAAATTGATTGTTTGGGCTCCACTTTTAGCCAATGTGCATTTAATCACAACAAGTTGGAATATATGTTTCGCAAGAAACAAATTTCACATGTTCATGCACAAATCTCACGTCATACATATGCACACCATGCTCACACTAACACTACTCAAATGCATACTAGAGTATACAAATGTACACATTGTGGCCGCAAAGGCCATCCTGCAAAATTTTGCTTTGATAGATTAAATTTTATAAATTTTGCAAATAAAGATGTTTGGGTTCCTTATAATACTAACCCTCAAGAACCCAAAAAGAAATGGGTACCAAAATTTTCACCTCTTGTGTTTGATGTAGGTGTGGGCTCTCACATGACGTGAGAGGGTTAGTACCTTGGTGGTGGATGCGTGAGCTAGATGGACATACCCAATTGATGCATCGCTATCAAGGATGTTTGGTGGGAGTACCACCTTAACTTAGAGACTTTGAGAATAGTTCATATAGTTGGTTAACTATCTCTAAACTCTTATGTTTGTTTACATGCTTTTTATCATTAATTTTTTAGCATGTTTCTGTTTTAATGCTCATTATGTTAAATGCAATGGTATTAGACATGTGATATACATAGATAGTTTTTGAGATACACTCATGTTCATATAGATTCATATTTTTGTGTTCTCATTATTATTTAACTACTATGTATATACTAGTTTCAAAGCACGTGCATTTAGCCTAATGATCATGTTTGTTTTATGCTTCATGTGGTGATTACTTAATTAGATGTAGTTTTCGTTAAAACTTGTGTTTATACTTGTACAAGTAGTGAGCTATACTTGATTATTATGTGTTTGTACTTCATTACTCATTTTGTACTCATTACATATACTTGTATAACTTAGTTTTGATGATTTTACATTTATACTTGTTTTCCTATTCTTGTACATGTTTAGCTTCATGTATATGCTATTTTTATCTAAAACTAATAGATATACATGTACATCCTTAAGTCACTTGCTTTCAGCAAATTCTATGAAGGACTCGTTTGTATTTGGGATATGTATGTATACTTTTAGTTTTGACAAAACATACATATACCTTGAAGCTTGTTTAATTTTGATGAAAAATAATTTTTTATGATTTTCATATGTTTTGAGCGTTACTGTTTATTTTCATGAATATGATATTCACATGATTTTTGTACACTCATATTTCTTTTGTTTACTCATGACCTTTTTTTATAAGCTAATTTTTGTGCCTTATAGATCTTGAGTGATAATTTTTATGCATTTAGCATGCTTCATGGGATATATGATTTGATTTCATGTTTTAAAGGATCTTTAACTAGTTTTTTAAAAATTATTTTAAAATAGTTTCTTGATTTTTTTAATTGGTAGAGTTTTCAAACATGTTAAATTATTTTCAAACTCTTATTTTTAAAAACCTTACTAACCAAAGGGCAGTTGGTTGGGCGATCATGTCTTATATGCCTTACTGAAAATCTATTTAAATATGCATGATAAGGGTGGATGATATGAGTTATACACATAAATTTCATGGTATTTCATTCTTATATACTCATACTAGTTTTCTATATATTTATGCACCAAAATTCAAGTGGTATTTTTATTTTCATACATACATATATATGATTTAGATTGTGCTTATTTTACAATGTCATATATTTTATAGCATAAACTTTTTATATTAGTTTGATTTAATTCTAAATGTTAATTGGTATCTTTACAAAGTTATGCATTGATTTCAATTGGTATTTTTTTTATATCAAGATGTACTTTATGTTTCACGTTCAATTGGTATCAAAATCTACTATTGGTATCTTAAAAAATTTTATTTATCTACAAGTAGTACCAACATTTGTTTTGTTAACTTCAATTTGATTTCATTAGTATCATAATTTATTTTATTGACTTCAAAAAATTTTAAATGTTGTTTTAAAAATGATTTCAAAATTTTTTAAAATTTATTTGATATATATTGCCTATATGCAAGAGGAGCTTAACATCTCCTCTATATATAGATTCATGTTGAGTGTATTTTACGTATTGAGGATGTTGACCTCTCTTCTTTATGTGAAACACGTGTGTAGGAGGAACTTAATATCTCCGTTTATACATTATATATTATACTTTATATAGGTTAGGGTTTAGTCATCCCTTCTTCATGTAATGCATGTATGCAGGGGAGCTAACTTAACGTCTCTCCTCTTCATAAATATATATCACATATACATCCTTCTTGTCATTTTTCTTCACCTTTTGTTGATGAGTTGACAAAAAGGGGAGAAGAATTTAGAGAGTTTATATATGCATGCTATGTGTTTATGTTTATGCATATATGTTTATTTAGTTTATATGCTTTCACTGAATATCCTTACTATTTTTGCTATGCATAGTTAAGGAGGAGCTTCTATGAAGCTTAACTTTAATCCATGCATATATAGCTCCATGAGTTTTGTCATATTCAAAAAGGGGGAGATTGTTGGCCCAAAGGCCAATCACTCTAGTTTTGATGATGATTAACTCATGTAGTTATAGTAGTAATGATCTTGTGTTTATATAGTTTAAGATATTTGATCAAGATCGTAGTTGATGTTTAGCTTCAATGAAAGATTTGTAGTTAAGTTTTGAAGCTACCACGTGTTAATTCAAGAGCTCGCGCATCAAGATCGCATTAAGTACTCAAGAGGAGTCTAGCTCGTTGGATCAAAGTTTTGGACCAAGTCAAGTTAGAGAAGAAGATTTTCAAGAGAAGATTTTCAAGACTTGAGTCTAGTATTTGTAAGTGTTAAGATTTTATTTTTAGATAAAATATAAATGATAAATTAGTTGTGGATTGTTCAAGCTCGTATACACACGCATAAAATTTATATAGTATTTTCATAAGAATAATTTTGATTTTAAAAAAAATATTGTTTTGATTTTTGAGCTTCAAAGTATACATCCTTATATTTCATGATTAGATTTTATCAAAATGAGTTTATATGATTTATATGTGTTTTGCATTTCATCCATACACATTGATGCTTCATAATATTTAGAAAAACCCATTTGATGTTTCTATATCATGTGTTTAAGTTTTGTTTAAGTCAAAATTTATTTTAGAGCTTAATTGTCAAAAACATAGATATTTCATCTTATATATGTATTGGATCATATCCATACATACTAAACTTCAAAAGTGCTTAAAATATCTTGTTTTTGTATTTGAACAAGTTTGAAAAAACTGTATTTTTCATTAGAAGTTTGGTTTTTGAAAAACACTATTTTTGTTTAAAACTTTAATTTCTATATCACAAAAATGGTTCAATAACTTTGTAATATGTGCTGAATTTTACTCACAAATATTTGTTCTTCAAATATTTATATGAACTTATTTTTGTGAATATTATGTGATTTTATGGGATTTTATAAGATTTTGAAAGACCAAGTTTTAATCCCTAAAAACCAGCCCTGGGCTTTTCGTGGTCGACCGAACCAGAAGTTAGTCGACCGAGTGGTCGACCAATGTGCATAGAGACGTGCATATAGCCTGGCTTGAGAGCCGGTCGACCGGGCGGTCGACCGATCCAAAGAGTTTACTCTCTAGATCTGGTCCCGGTCGACCGAGCAGTCGATCGGCCAGAGAGTAGTGCTCTCTGGTTCTTGCCTCGGTCGACCGACAGGTCAAGAACAGCGTTCGGTCGACCGACAACCCCAACGGTTATAAATATGACCGTTGGCCGGTCGACCGACCGGTCGACATGCCAATCTGGCCCCGGCTTTTTTTCTGATGCCTCTATAAAAGAGACTTTTGGCCAGATTTTTGGGTAAGATTTTTAGGTTATTTTCTAGAGCTCTTCTCCAAAGTTTTTAAGCAAGTTTTTAGATCTTTTATTTCCAATTCAAAAGTAGTTTCTCAAGAGTGAATATCTTGATTTTATCAATGAGTTTTCCACCTCAAAATCTATCCAAGTTTTTCTCACACAAGCTTGAGTTTTTCATTACCATATCTACCTTATAGGAGCTTTGTTAGTGAGAGTTATTTTTGTGATCAAGAGAAGTGATCACAAGTGTTTCACCCCCTTGTATCGGAGAGTGTTGTAGAGGTGCGACCTCGACGAACTTGTGAGTTCGTATAGTTCTTGCGGAAACAAGTGAGGGACTTGTGAGTCTAAGAGTTCTAGTGTGAACTCGTTATAGGTGTTACAGCACCGAGTGATCTTACGGGATCGATTCTAGTAAAAATCCTTCATAGTGTTGAAGGCGGGGACGTAAAACAAGTGGGCTCGAACTTCGAAATAATTCTCCCATAGTTGCAATTGCTCATCTCTCTCTTACTTGTGTCTTTAAATCTTGCATGTTCTTATTGGGGCTGTTTGGTTAAAGGAAGTGGGCGGAAGTAAGGAAATAGGGAAATATAATTGCTCACTTTCCTATCTATCCAAACACGGAAAAGGAAAATAATAAAATCACTTTTCATTTTCTCTTTTTTCTTTTACACAATCATTTCCTCACTTTCAGAGTGCTACAGTTAATTTTGTGGTCATCTAAATCTCATTTGTAATAAGTTGTAGCACAAAACAGTTAATTTTTTGATCATGTAAATCTCACTTGCATTCTAATTACAGTCTATTTTTTATTTTTCTTAGTTAATTTTTATTTTAATATTATTTTACGGTCAACTTTGTGGTCAACTTTTCCACTTTCACTTTCACATATCATCCAAACACCGGAAAAGACAAAACATTTTCCAAATCACACTTCCCAACAACATCCAAACACCAAAAACTTATTAACCAATTCTCAAGTTCCTAAGAGAATTATTACCACTTCCTCAATTCCTCACTTCCACCCTTAACCAAACAGGCCCATTGTGCTTATCTATATATGCTTGATATATCTTGTGCTTAATTGTTATATATGCTTGGGATTGTTTGCTCACACTTATATTCAATCAAGAGAGTCATAGTAGCACCTCAACTCTTAACTTAGAGGAATCTTGAGGAGATAGTCCAGAGCCCTTCACCCGGAATTCGACTACACTCTTGTGTTATACATTGCGTGTAGTGTAATAGTTTTTAATTTGCATAAATAGTTTTTAATTTCGCATTAGTTTTATAATTGATTAGTTAGTCACTTATTCACCCCTCTCTAGGTGACCTACACATGGGTGCGGATATCTTGGAGTCTCTTAACTGCATAATCCGCACGTTATGATCTCCTTGTAACCACCCGATCGTGCCGCTTGATTGTAGGATCGCCATACAGAGATATCCGCCATCATTCATAATTGCCTGCATTGATACAGGGGCATTACAATGTTTAGAACATGGGGATGATCTGGTAACGTAGCTAGATCCGTGGATCGCGGAGATCGTGTTGTCTAACTGTAAGTGGCAGAATAGTAGCAGTCTCCAGAGGGTCTTCATGTCGGAGCCTTTAATGGCTCCAGGAAGGGATAGACTCCGAGATGGCTGGGAGCATCGGAGTTACCGAGGCGGAAGTGTCCTCGGTGCGGGAGCACCTTCTGGAATGGCTCTGAGGTGACAGAAGCTTTTAGTTGCTTGGACACGTGTCATGATCTTGTGCGGTCAGATTTTTATCATTACACTTCCTCTTGGGCTCATGTCTGGCTTGTAAGTGAGCTACGCCTGCTGGCAGAGAAGCGAAGTCTCCAGACGTCTGGACACGTGCTGTGATCTTGATGAAAAATCAAAATCTGACCGCTACAATTACGAGCAAACAACAACTTTAACAGTAGAGTCGAGAAGATATCATAAACATCAGAGCCTTAATCTTGGTCTTTACTGTTCGAAAAGACTGCTACAGAGACCATCATCTCATGATAATAAATATAAACTTTGTAAGTTCAACAACATAAGAGAAGTTATCTACAGAATCAGACTATGTTGCCCTGGATTTCATAATATCGGCTTCAAATTGGCGCCTAAGCTTCATAGATTGGTGATAGAGGTCAAGATCAATGCCATCCACATTCCTCCCAACTCGTGCATGCAAGGTTGCCTGGAATCGGGAACAAAACAGACTGGAAGTTTAGAGCCTTGGAGGAAAGCAGAAACTGACATGGAAGAAAGAGTCCACAAGTTCTATAGCACTTACATCATTGTCTGCTTGAATTAGCAGCTCCCCTATGAACTGATAGGTTGAACCGATACGAAAGCCCATGCCACTCAAGTGTTGGGTGTTGATCTTGAGGGTCACACCTCCATCAATGATAATTGCAATGTCAGTTTCAACACTGAATGCTTGTAGCCTGAGCAGAAAAGGGTTTCAGTTTTCAGGATGTTAAGAAATTAACTTCTGCAATTGATGAACAGACTATAAATTTTAGGATCAATTTGCTCCAAGAAGGTGTTGCAGAACCGATACATGATAAATATATTCCAATCTAGGGCCACATGAAGATTAAAACTTTAGAATAGGCATGTGTAATGGATTCAGCTGCTTTAAGATTTTTAGCATAAACGTGAAACAGTATAAATCAAAATGGCATGTATATAGATAGTGGACGCCCGAGCTTCCTCCATCACTCAGTTTGCTCTCTGAGTGAATAAAAGATACCAAGTACCCTTCAGTTTGCTTTCGAGGTGATCATATGTACGATAACTGAAAAATGCATTCACGGGACAGAAAAGAAATTCCAAAAGTAGTACAAAATTACATGAAAATACTTTAGTACAAAATTGCGCGATAATTTCATTAATTTACATTGGTATGAAGGAAAGTAAATCTTCCATTTTCTATTTATTTGAGTCAAAACCACAAATAGAGGATGATAGGTATTTATATCAAACAAGTCAGTCTGGTTTAGAAACCTCTTATAACCATGCCGGCCAAAAACAAAACTTTAGTGACATACTTCTTTCATCATTTTCTGGCACTTGGGGTGACTAGCTGAATTAATAGGTGATAAAAGGAATTCAAGCATAAGGCTATATCTGGTTGCATGTTGCAGAAGTAGTGGACCTAGTAATTGGAATAAAAAGAGAACATAGCTTACAAAGTAAGAGACTAATTTAATTTAACAATATTCAAACCAGGATTTCACCGAAGATACCTTAAAGCCTCTCTGTTCTTCTCTTACTTTTCTGGCAGAAACCGTAAGACAAACAAATAAACAAAAAAAAAAATGTTTTATGCGGTGCCTTCAGCAGTTTCTAATAGAAAACAATTTTTTGACATTTCATATTTCCTTCCCCAACTTTATTGAAACTGAAGTTACTAAATGCAGTGTTTAAGAAACAAGAACAGAAGAATAAGCAAAAGATATGCAATAATATAGCAATAACATACTTTCGGTCACACGAAGAGATTCCCCTTGCTTGAAGAATTGGGATGAAGGCTCCAGCTCCTGTAAAGCAACCAGTTTGCCAGGTTTTATTGCAGATGATGCCATTGAACACCAAGCTTGTGAGAATTGAAGTCCTGCAATAGCTCCTGAAGAAGGAAACATGCATCAGATGTCACAGCAAGAAATCAATGAAAAATTTAAATATAAGCATCCATAGATGAAAACAACAGTTAATTCTACAGGTAGAAGACCAGAGCTTAAAGAAACAGTGAAGCCAACTGAAAAATTAGACAACAAACTTCAGCTCAATTTTAATTAAAGAGGAGTCAAACTAAACTATATGTAGCAAAACTTATGATATAAACTATTAATATAACATATTTCATTGTCTATAATACTGTTTGGAACAATGATACAGAAATCATTTACATCTTTCATCCACACGATATACTAGCAGAGGTTCTCAAGGATTTGCATCTAATAGATTGAGGAACAAAGAATCAGTTGGCTGTTTGTGATCAGCCCGGATATTTCAAGCTTGAAATTTTTCCAAACGTATATCTTAAACAAGACAAAATTCAAGGTTCCACAAAACGGCATGCCATTCCAAAGTGGAATTGGCTTTTCAATTCATCCAATTAATTCAGTAAGAAAATGTCTCATCAAATTCTTTTTCCTGCTAACAAACCCATTCTTTTAACATTTCCAACCAACATGATCATCTAAAAACAGAGAATCGATTGCTATAAACCCCAAATAAAAGGGGACAGCGTTGGATTGGATAGCTGTCCCTAATGTAAGCAACTGCATGATGCCACCAAGTTGAAACAAGATAATCTTAAACAAATTCATAACAAAATCCTTAGTCTATCTTCACCGTCTATTAATAATCACATAATATAAATTAAAAAGGTTCAATACAAGATGATTGTTGCATACAAAAGATAAATCTATAGGAAGATAAGAAGAGAAAAGGAGTCGAGATAGATAGAAGGGAGCACCAGGTGTTTGACGAAATGCTCCAACGAAAGTCGCTATCGACCCAAACAAAACCTCGAACGAGAGAGCGGGAGTTTGAAGGTGCACCCCTCACCCGCTGATCCCAACCCGGGCCCAACTCCTTTTTGTAGACTTGGGTTCCATTTCCTGTCGAGTTTATTACATTTTCTGTGCTAATTCTTCACCAAAAAGAGTTCCAGGACGTAAGAAACATTAATTTCCAGGAACTATCTTCACTATCTGGATATTGGTTTAGGGTGTGAGAGTTGATAGTTTTTGAATAGTAAAGCTAAAGATGTCAGAGTTATCAATTCCCTTTAATTTTAAGTGGTTACAACAAAATACTAGGTCATTTGTCCCAAGTATTTGGGGGTAGGTTACATGAACCAAAAGAGAATTACACCGGATTGGGCACATGGATCACCTTTCTCCACTCATTCCTATCGAGCAATATGCCTTCATTAAGACCTTGCACCATGGTTGTTCATTTCAAATAACTCTAGCACGAAGGAAGTTGGTGTTTTTTTTTCCTTCCAGATTTTGAAAGAATTGAAAAGAACAAAATTCTACCCATCAAGAACAGAATGCTCCTGTAGGATCCGTAGTGTATTACGAGCAAAGCATATTTCATCAACAGATTTCAAATACAAAAATAAAATATTAAAAGACTTGTATACATCATCAAGAATTGACTATATGAAACTTTTTACATATATGAGTCAATATGTTACAGTTATTGATACAAAGATAGGAGATATTAGATCTTCCTACTCGCGAAAGAATCATTTGATCAATGTTTTATTAGAAGCTATAATTGATCACTGTAGAGGATGATATCCACCCTCGTGTGTCTCTTTTTTTCTGTTTCTGATTTTTCTGAGGTTTTGAAGTATATGTACAAGCCATGTAGCTGCCGCGATATATAAATACAATAAAATCTCACTCCCGAGGAAGCAACTATACTGGAATGAAATTTGACCACGAAAGGTGGAGCTTAGTGAAAAACTTGTGGAGAGGCATAAAACTCGCTCTCATTGAAGACAGGTCTCAAATCCTCCTGGCACATGAAATCTAAAGGAAAAGAAACGAGATGGCCCCTTACTGACTGCAATCTATCCAAAGGATCGGTGTTTTTTACATCTCCATTTTGGTAAGATTCCAGCTTTCCTGGAGCAATCCCAATGTCGATTGTTGTGTGGCCAAGTTTCTCCTTCCAGTAGGACATGCTTTGACGAATAGAAGATCTGCATATTATGATATATTTATTTTCACAAGATCTTGGGACAAACTGGGCCAGAAAGAACCAAGGCAAGGTGATCAAGTTACCTGGAATGGATGAGATCATTGGGCACACATGCAAAGACATCTTGGTAGATCATAGTGTTTGTCTGCCAAAAACATAACAAAGTTATTGAAATCAACATCAGCACAAACTTTGTCTTTAAAGAGACTGAATAAATTATACTGAAAAAAAAATGCAGGAAACAATAGAAAAATGATTTGATACCTTTAAGAATGAAACTATGGGCCGAAAGTCAAATTACAAGTAACCTTGTAAGTCAAATTGAAGCCAAATTCTTCCCATTCAAATTTAATGTTACAACATTTAAATTGAAGATCCACTCCATTGAAGTTGATGGTTCTTTAAACTGATTAAAAACTAAAAATAAATTGTTTGAAAAATCTAGTCAAACATAGTCAAACAACAACTGGACATAGATGAATGACCGAAAGTAGCATGTTACTTAGATCTATGATTCTGGCCATACAAATTATCGATATAACTATTTGATCATGATTAAACATTTGAAAACTCTCAGATATCAAGTTCTGTTAGGTTTCAAGTATTGTATACCGTTAAACTGATCCAACTGACAATTTAGGTAGTTCATTTTGTATCTACTTGATGGATAAGTTAAAAAAAACATTTAAAACACTTGATTTTTTGCTTTTGGACACTCGTAACAATGTAAATCTACTTGTGGTAGATCTTCAACTTGTTTTTCCCAACATAAAGTTTGAGTGGGAAGAATTTGTGCGCGCGCGCACATGCATGTTTTGACAAGAGAGCAATTTTTAAAGGCTAGATTATATAAATATCAACACGTTAATTAATTCTCATAATTAGAAATAATTTGACTTAATATAAGAAAATAGAAGGAATTTAATTTCAATTGACTTATAATATTAGTGATCCATGCCTTTTCATGCTATATTCTCTAAAGAGGTTGTAAGAAAGCCCAACCTTTTGTTACTTTCTAAAGTTTAAAAGAATTTAACCTTAAGTGAAAGTATTTTAATTGGACTTTATAATTATTTTACTTTTTTCAGATTTTTTTTTGCAAATATGGTATTTATAATTATGGTAAATGGCACCTAGAAATCAAATTTGAATCGAATTTATGTTCTAAATCACATGTATTCATTTTGGTTTGCTACTAATACTGTTCACATATTTCTGATTGTAATAAGTTGAAATAAAAAAAGAAAGGTATATAAATTACAATCATGACTTGTAAACTTTTAGAGTTAAAACTGGTAAATGTGAGTTCTAATTTTCATTAATTCTATATTAGACTGACCACCTAAATAGATAAAGAATTTTATTAATTTTATTGTTTTCCTATATCAACATCATCATTATTTCAAAATTTGAAGAATTAAATCTTGATGTCTTAATTATAAGTATTTGAAATTAATTTATGGAATGTTAAAAATACTTATGGAAATGTACTAATATGTTCTTTTACATTTTTTATGCCTAAAAATTATATTTTTGAGTAAACGCTATCCTACTATGAATGTTCTAAATATCGATACATCGGGATCATATGGGATAGCGATTTTCTTATCGAATATCGGATACCGGATATCGGGGAGATATCGGGGAAACGCGCACATATCGGGCGTTCATATTAGACACTACATATAATGAGATATTAATCAGAAAAGTTGGTTGGTTAGTGTTGTTAGAATAGTTATTGGGCTATTGGTTATGTAGTTATTGGGCTTCTACCCAATAGACCCATGCCCATCACTCTTATTATATATATTTTCTCTCTTTATTATCAATCAATTCCTTTTTAGGGTTTCTATTTCTCTACATGGTATCAGAGTAAGAAAAACCTTAACCCTAAAATGTTTTCCTCTCCTCTTCTCAACCACCTTCTCCAAAACTCCAAGGATTGCCGCCCCACCTCCAAAAAGTGTTGCAACATCCAAGGAGTGCCGCAACATCTTTCCAACATATCCAAGGAGTACTGCCCATCCTCCACCATCTCTAAGGAGTGCCGCAACTTCTAAAAATCAGAATTTTTACATCCGATCTGATCTTCTAATGATTTACAAAACTTCTTTAATGAAATCTGTCCTATTTACTGCTTAAATCAGATTTTTACATCTGATCTGGCTATTTTAAATGCTCTACAAGCCCTATCTGGTGAGATCTGATATGTTTACTCAAAAATCAGATTTTTACAACTGATCTGGCTTCATTGATGCTCTACGAGACTTCTCTAGTGAGATATGCTTTTACTGCTCAAAAATCATATTTTTACATCTGATCTGGCTATTTAAGGCTGTCTATGTTATTATCTGGTACTAAGTTACTTGTTCTCTTCATTACTAAATATTATGCACTACTGATTATCTTTCTGTTAATTCTATAACTGGATGCGATGTCGGTTGTCTCAAGTATTTCACCACTCTTGTTTCTCCATCTTGGCTCTCTGATAATACTGCTCATGTTCTCTCGGATACTGCCTCTTCACCTTCTAGTGCTTTACTGTTCAGATATCACAGGACGAGTATGACAGGTTACATCAGCTCGAGTTCTATCAGACAGGTCATTCATCAACTCACCATCCGCTTCAGGTATGAATGTTTATATTGCCTCTCTTTACAGACTTTATATATTAGATTGAAGAGGCTCATCTCACATGACAGATATTAAGGACAAATTCACCTCTTTACATCTTTTCACTCAATTTTCTTCTGTTAACATTGTTGATGGTACACAATCTCCTATCCTTGGTGATGGGGTAGTTCATGTTACTCCATCTTTGAACCTTAAAAATGTGTTATATGTTCTAAAATTTTCTGTAAATTGTTATCCATCAGTAAGTTTACCAAACAACATACCACAGTGTAACCTTTTTCCCCTCTTACTGTCTTTCAGGACCTGAAACTGAGAGGAGATTGGTTCAGGTCATAAGAGAGGAGGCATGTACTATTTGGATGATGGAGTGTCCTCTACTGGCTTAGTTACAAGTCAGTCTGATCCCATTCTACTTTGGTACTGTCGTTTGGGTCATTCCTCATTGCAGAAGTTTCGGTCGATAATTTCTATTGAGTCTTATTTCTCTACATTTGGTTGTGCGTCTTGTGAGATAGACAAGCATCATCGTGTCTCTTTTCGAGTCGAGTCAATAACCGTAGTAGTTTGCATTTGAGTTAGTTCATTTGATATCTGGGGTCTTAGTCGTGTGCCTTCATC
>JAVJIF010003816.1:0-96363 GCA_038442645.1 Agave tequilana
TAGATAATGACGCCATCCTGGCGCGACTGTTCATCGGCACCCTGAAAAGTGGCTTTTGAGTGGTTTATGAAGCTCCCGGAGGGTTCTATCAAAAAGGGGGGATCTAGAGAAGTGTTCTTGACACGCTCTTCGAAGACGATCTCGAAGTCACAATGCCTACCCTTTTAGCTACAAAACAGCGAAAGGGAGAGTCGTCAAGTCTTTCGTAGGAAAGATTTCGGAACATGGCGCTCGATGTCCAAGCGGCATGACCCAGACCACCCTGGTGGAAACATGTCGCCATAATCTCCAAACCTCACTCCTTGCTCAAATAGGAGTTGCTGAAAGCCGCACCTGGAAACAATTAGTCCAGCAAGGTGAACAGGCTGAGGAGATTGTCGCCCGCGTCAGAGCGGAAGAAGGCAAGCCCAGGCCAGAGAGGTCGACAAGGCGTGCACCAGACACCTCCCTCCAGACGAAGCGGAAGGATAATTTGGCGACGGAGACCAAATCTCCCACCAAACCTCAAACAGGCAGGGCAAGTGGCTCTTCAAGCCAGCCACGCCCCAACAAGCAGTATTCCTTCAAAGAGGAACACGTCGATTCGCTCTTCAAGCTACTCAACAAGAGCAATCGACTGAAGCTCCCTGAAATTAGGCGCCCGGAGGAAGTCGGCAAGACCGACAATCCCACCTACTGCTTATACCACAGGATGCTCGGACATCCTACCAAAAGCGCTACGTCTTTAAGGACATCCTTCAAGCTCTGATTGACGCGGAGGTATTAAAACTCCGACCGGAGCAGAAGAAGATGACGGCCAACATGACGTCGATTCTCCAGTTTGGGACACGACCCCCGACACCCGTGGGGGTGATCTCTGTCCCGAAAGGAGAACTGAGGGTGGTCAACACAGACCCTCATCAGCAGCGGGAGAAAGGCTGGTACCCGTCCCTACACTCGAGGGGAAATCATGTGGGTTCCACCTGACCTCGTCGACGAACAACAATGGACGACTGTGACCAATAGGAAGTCCAAAGGCAAAGGGAAGGCTTCATCTTGCCATGTGATATGCGCTTCCTCCCGAGAAGCAGATACTGAGGTTCCCTCGCTGACTGACTCGGAAGAGGAGACAATAGTCCTGGCCGCGGAACCCAACCCACCAACGGCAGGAACCCGTTCGGGGCAGGCATACCTGAAACAGTATGGCGAGACAACCATAGCTCCTCCACAACCAGCTGCAGAGCCAGCAAAGCCCTCCTCTAAACAGCCTGGGGAGAAACAGGAAAGAAACTCGTTTTCTCGAGTTTTGCGAAAGGTGTAACGGAAGGATCCTCGACACCTTACAGTTTTGATGTCTTGGCTCAATTAGCCAACATCCCGGCACGCATTACCTGTATGAGCTCCTGAGGCTATCAAGTCAACCAGAGAGGCTCTACAAGAAGCTTTGGCAAATGCTGAGGTCTTTATGACCCGCGTGCCAAGGGAGGAAGATGTAGAGGATTGCCTCAACACCTCCCCAAATGCTCCCTGCATCACCTTCACAACAGATGACATGCAGGTTAAAGGGAAGCATGACCGACCCCTATACTTCACAGGGTATATTGGGTCATCCGAGGTGAACCGCATCCAGGTAGACCCAGGGTCTGCGCTAAGCACATACCTCGCGGGTTATGCAGTTCTAGGCATTCCTACCCATCGTCTGAGCCTTACCCAGACAACTATTTACGGGTTCAATGCCAACAGCTCCCGCCCGATGGGGAAGATCAAGCTCAAATGCCAGATCGGGAGCCTCAAGTCGGAAGTGACGTGTTACGTCATTGACGCGGACACTTCCTACAACCTGTTGCTGGGACGACCATGGATTCACCGCAATTCCATCGTTCCCTCTACCTCCACCAAGTCATGAAATACATTGACGAGAGTGGACAGGTCCGAACGTTGATTGCCGAAAGGCATCCGTTAAAGGGGTTGAAAATATTTCACGGACTCTCTCTTATATCAGGATCCGGAGGAGACTAATGAAATCCCACAACCAGAGGAGCCAGACTCTGGTAATGAAGCTGACATTGAGCCAGAGAAAGAAGAGTGCCTGTGGGAGTGGAACCACTTGTAAAGAGCACTAATAAGCTCGATGTTGATACCACCGACGATGCAGGCGGTTGGTATATTAATGAAGATTTAGATTTCGCGTATTTCCCTGCGTGTGAGTCTGATTCAATACCGTCGGATACTAGTACCGACGTAGATGAGGATGTCTGGTCGGCAATGGATGCTTTGACATCATTGCATGTACCAATAAAATCATCCTTCGGGACGTACCAGGATAATGGAGACGCGCAAGAGTCTGTATTCATGGTTCCAGCCAGACGAAAAGGCCAAAGACCAATACTTTTTGGGCGAATCGCGTCTGAACCAATGCCCCACGAAGAATCGGAAGGTGAGGATGAATCCCCTCAGTTCGATCATTATGAACCGAAAACGCTCAAGATGATGAAGCGCATGGGGTATGATCTAACCAACAGGCCTGGGTTGAACTTCGGAAAAGGAAGAAGAACACTGCTTCGGTCCTTTGTACCGAAAGGAAAACCCTGATTACTATCATCAGACACGCCGGGGGTTAGGCTATATATCAACTCCAGTGCCATCAGCCTCTGATTCGGAGAGACTGTCAAGTCATGACTGCTCATCAGACACGTCGTCGTGGGAATCAGATGTCAGTGTCGGCAACATCTTCAAAGGGCTTTCAGTAAACATGTTTCGACAAGCCATATGGAGGATGAAGATGAAGAAATGATCCAATCTGATACAGACCCTTGGGTCAAAACAGTTGAATGCTCTTGGGATATCCGCTTTGAACAGCGTGAGCCACCACAGAAGACAAAGTTGTTCAAGTCAACATAGGAGATGAAGCCAATCCTAAAACCCATCTTCATAAGTGACGGCCTGTCACCTTCGGAGAAGAAGGATCTTATATCTCTTGTACAAGAGTATATAGACGTCTTCGCCTGGAATTACGAGGACATGCCTGGACTTGATCCTCAAGTGGCTATGCACCGCCTCAACATCAATCCGGATGTAAAACCTGTCAAACAACAGCAGCGACGGTTCCGTCCGAAATAATGGAGGCAATCCAATCAGAAGTCAGGAAGCTTATTGACTCCGGCTTTATCAGGGAGGAACAGCATCCCGATTGGGTAGCCAACATCGTACCGTTGCCAAGAAGAACGGGAAGATCCGGATCTGCATCGACTTCCGCGATCTAAACGAGGCCTGCCCCAAGACGAATTCCCATTGCCAATCACGGATGTCATGATTGACAACACTTGTGGATTCGAGCGAATGTCCTTTATGGACGGATTCTCAGGATACAATCAAATCAAGATGTATCCCGATGACGAAAAGCACACCTCCTTCAGGACATCTCTAGGGGTATATGCTACACCGTCATGCCCTTCGGTCTAAAGAATGCGGGGGCAACCTACCAAAGGGCCATGAATGCCATTTTCCATCAGCAGATACGCAAAACGGTGGAATGTTATGTCGACGACATCGCGGTGAAAAGTCGCATTAAAGGAGATCACATAGCTGATCTGAAGGTGGTCTTCGACATCATGCGGGCTCATCAATTGAAGATGAACCCCACCAAGTCCTTCCTGGGGGTAGCCAGTGGCAAATTCCTAGGGTTTGTTGTGACTTCCACAGGAATCCATTTGGATCCAGAGAAAGTCCGCGCTATCCAAGAGATGCAACCCCCAGAAGCCTCAAGGAGCTCAGGGGATTACAAGGACGATTGGCGTACATCCGCAGGTTCATATCAAACCTTCCGGGAGATGCCAACCCTTCGCCAAGCTGATGAAAAAGGGGGTTTCATTCATTTGGGACGACGCTTGTCAAAAAGCGTTTGAGGAGATCAAACACTACCTCACCCAACACCAGTCCTTGCAGCTCCGGTATCCGGAAAGCCTTTCCTGGTGTACGTCCGATCAATGGATCATTCTTTGGGAGCTCTACTAGCTCAGAATGATGACCAAGGGCGAGAACAAGCAATCTACTACCTAAGTAGAACGATGATCGGAGCCGAACATCGGTACAACCCGATCGAGAAGGAATGTTTGGCACTGGTGTTCGCTATTCAGAAAATGCGACACTATCTGGTGGGCCAAACCATAAATGTCATATCCAAAGTCAACCCCCTGAGGTTACTCATGACAAAGCCTTCATCATTGAACGGCCGACTGGCGAAATGGGCTATATTGCTCTCTCAATATGAGATGCACTTCCTACCCCAAAAAGCCATTAAAGGACAAGCGGTGGCGGACTTCTTAGCCGAACACCCAGATCCGAGGGCAGCTAAACTCTACGAGGATCTCCCAGACGAGGTCGCCGAAGCCTGCCTGACCCAGACATTGTTCGAAGGACAAGTATGGCAACTTTTCTTCGATGGTGCATCAAGAACAAGCCCTAAGGGACACGCAGTTGCGGGGGTAGGAGTAGTACTCGTCTCCCCACAAAATTATGTGATTCCCTGAGCTATCTCGTTAACCGAGCCCTGCTCCAACAATGTGGCGGAATACAACGCTCTTTTGATTGGGATGCAATTCGCCGATGAGATTGGCGTTAAAAATCTCGAGGCGTACGGTGACTCCAAACTCATCGTCAGCCAAGTTCGCGGAGAGTATGAGGTCAGGCATGAAGATCTAGTACCCTACTACAACGCGACAATCCACATGGCCGAGAGGTTTTCAAACTTCTACATCGACCATGTACCGCGCAAGCAAAATGCGCATGCAGATGCACTTGCATCCCTTGCTGCCTCCTTAGCTCTTCCAGTTGGAGCAATGGAGAAGGTATTCGTCTATAGCCACGACCTATACTGCCCAAAAAAGTCCCTCGGAGATTACCAGAGGTCAACAGGAGATCGTCGCGGTAAGGAAACACTTGAAGTGTCGACCGATCCAGAGCTTAAAGACTGGCGATTCCCCTACATTGATTTTGTCTTGTACGGCATCTTGCCCGAAGACACCAGGGAGGCGGCTGCCATCCGAAGGAAAGCCTCCAAATTCTACTACAATGCGATTTCGCGAACATTGTATCGTAGATCGCATGACGGGATCCTGCTCCGGTGCCTCTCATCAAAAGAAGCCCACGAAGTGTTGAAAGAAGCCCACGATGGTACGTGTGGAGCTCATCAACCTGGCCCGAAGCTGGCAAACCGACTCCAAAGATTGGGTTACTACTGGCCCAAGATGGTTGCCGATGCTGTTGCCTATGCCAAAAGATGTCACGCCTGTCAAATACATGGCGATTTCATCCATCAAGCACCAGGATACCTCCACTCTACGACCTCTACCTGGCCGTTCGAAATGTGGGGGATGGACGTGGTTGGTCCTATCAGCCCACCATCATCAAAGGGACATCGGTTCATCCTAGCGATAACCGATTACTTCTCAAAGTGGGCCGAAGCTATCCCTTTGAAGGAGGTAAAATCATCTAACGTGATCAAGTTCGTGAAATATCACGTTATTTACCGCTTCGGTGTGCCTCGGCGGATTGTCCATGACAATGGACCCCAGTTCATCAGCCAGGCTTTTCAGAGATTCTGCGCCAAGTTCAGAATCCAGAGTGTGTCATCAACGGCATACTATCCGCCCGCTAACGGCCTCGCAGAAGCTTTCAATAAGACTATTGGCAAGCTTCTCAAGAAATTCGTCTCGAAAAGTCAACGAGACTGGGACGATAAGTTGGGCGAATGCTTATGGGCCTATCGCACGACTGTGCGAACCCCAACTAAAGCCACGCCATTTTCCTTGGTGTACGGATGCGAAGCCGTCCTTCCACTGGAAATCCAAATTCCATCTCTTCGCGTCGCCTTGACAGCGGAGATGACAACAGAGGAGAAGCATCGACAGCGACTCCAAGAATTGGAAGCCTTGGACGACAAGCGTCTGCAGGCCCAACAAACAAATCGAGCTTTATCAAGCTCGTATCACCAGAGCCTTCAACAAGAAAGTCAAATCGCGAACTTTCAGGAAAGGCGACCTCGTCTTAGCCGTCCGAAGACCATGGTCATGACACACAAGACGAAAGGAAAATTCCAACCCAAATGGAAGGACCGTTTGTGGTAGAGTCAGTCTACTCAAATGGATCGTATCGCCTCATAACCTCAAATGGCGATACACTCATGATGCCAATCAATGGCAAATTCCTGAAGAAATACTATCCCTAGATGGCATTCTTCCACCGATCAAGTTAAAAATACACCTCTGATCAAAAAACATCCAACGCCTCCGACGGCTAAGGATAGAGGAAAATGTTGGCTTTTAAGTCCAACATAAGTCCTCGACAACTTATCATGCTGAGGGGAATAGCATGGCTAGCCCAAACCAAACGGTAGTTGGTAAAGGCACCTCAAATCCGTTGATAGCTGAGGGTTTGCTAAAAATCCTGCCGATCAAGTTAAAAAATACACCTCTGATCAAAAACATCCAACGCCTCCGACGGCTAAGGATAGAGGAAAATGTTGGCTTTTAAGCCCAACATAAGTCCTCGACAACTTATCATGCTGAGGGGAATAGCATGGCTAGCCCAACCAAACGGTAGTTGGTAAAGGCACCTCAAATCCGTTGATAGCTGAGGGTTTGCTAAAAATCCTAAGTGGACTTGATTCCACTCTTCCCTCCAAAAATCCCTTACCAATTCTCATCCATAGAATGGTAGGACCACAAAATGCGATCATTACTATGTTAACACTATACCTCTGGTAATGAATACTCCTCGTCGAGTACAAACCTGGCTTGTTAACTCTGCATAGAGTAACAAACTCTCAAATTTGCCAAGTTAACACTATACCTCTGGCACTTCAAATTCTACTTGTCAATTCTCATCAATAGAATGACAGGTCCTCAAATTGCTCCTATCGCAAGCAAATTCTTGTCAAGTTAATATCACACCTCTGACAAACTACTGTTTAAGTTAACATTATACCTCTAAGCGGTACATCGAGTGTCTGTCAAGTTAATATCACACCTCTGACAGTTACCTTTCTTCAGACTTCCATATCGAAGCTGAAATGGACGATGCCAAGTTAACACTACACTTCTAGCATCCGAGTCATTGCTAAGTTCAACAATACACCTATGGCTATGACCTTTCCTCGACTTCCTTGTCCAAGCCGAGACGGACGATGCCAAGTTAACACTACACTTCTAGCATCCGAGTCATTGCTAAGTTCAACAATACACCTATGGCTATGACCTTTCCTCGACTTCTTTAAGCCGAGACGACTAATGCCAAGTTCAACATTACACCTCTAGCTTTACTATCACTGTTAAGTTAAACATCACACCTATGACAGTGACACCCTCAGTTTTCCCAAATAAAACTGAGATGCTGATGAGTTAGGTTAATATCACACCTCTAACTCACGTCCTTGTCAAGTTAATATTTACTTCTGACAAGATTACTTCTAAACCGTTAAGTTAATATCACACCTTTAGCGGTAAAAATCTCACTAGATTCCCCACGAGTCTAGTTTCATTTGATATTCTCCCCAACCGAGTATCAAATTCATTTTGGAGGCATTGTTGGTTAACATTACACCGATAAACAATGCTTCCATCAAAATCCCCAGCTGATCTTAAATCAAGTTAATCCCAAATCCTTGATAAAAGTTCACCTTCTCTGGGGGTACACACTCCACTTGTCACTTTCTTTATAAAGTGGCGGGTCCACCAAAATCATTCTTTTGCTTCTAAAACAAAACATTCAAGACAACAGAAAGAGGCAAAAAGAAAAGTGTCACTTTTATTGATATTCAAGCATATGAAAGTGATACAAAACGCTCTCTTATACAATAAGATGAGTGTTACAATTAAGGAGTACAAAGAAGTCCCTCTCTCTCAGAGGCCGTACTCACTCCTTGAAACCGCATCTGATCCCAGGTGCACAATTGGAACCGATTGCGCCATGGCAATGACGCAAAAGTCGAAAGCGCCCTAGCTGAGTAAGCTAAAGAGCAATGGTGTTCTTGAGGTCCGGTGGCAACAGAAGGTCCTGCAACCCTTCGTTCAGGCGCGTCTCTTTCCCTAGCAGACCATCCAACGAACATGGAGTCACTCCTGGGGTGAGAGAGGAAGTTTAGGAGTCATCACAAAGGATGCTACCCTCCACTAGGTCCAGCGGCAGCAGAAAGTCCTGCATTCATCACCATCCCTTTCCTCCAGCAGGCCATCTAACGGAATGTCCTTGATGTCACTTCTGGGGTAGGGAGAGGAAGAGGATCTCATCCGCCGCCGCAACCGCCGGACCACCCTCGCCGATACTCAGCCTATCCGTCTCTTGCACCAGATCTGAAGAGACCTTGGCGAGGTTTGGGTCCTCGTCAGAGATATAATTAATCTCTCACAAACGACGAGGACCATAATTTAATCTCTCACAAACGAACGTGGAGCAGTTCGCCAGCCGGTATATTCTTTCTGGGGCCCAGCAAACCTGAAAAAGGACATCAAGCCAACCTGCAAAGAATAAGCAAGAGTCAGAAAATCTGGAACTCTGTACATTTTTATAAAGAAAACTGAGTAACAGAACGCGGCAGCCATTCAAGACTTCAGACGCGGGAATAACCCGCACAGTCAAACAGACGCGAGTCAAACTGCGCCACGTATAAGATTCAAACGCGGCCTCAGTTTGTACCCGCGCCTAATGCACCAGACGCAAAGAATTTCAGAACGCCAAAAATTGCCATCTCTCTGTTGGGTGAACAGGAGTTGCAAGATTCAGGTCTGAAACGCGCCAAGGCAGTGGCCATGAAACGCAATGGGCAAAGCCAGCGTCAAGTGCCCGCGTTCAGAGAAGTCAAGTCACTGGCACAAATTCCAGAGAAGGAATGCACGGGACTTCATTCAGACGGTTATGCCAAAGTTCAGGCTATACACATCATCGGGGGACATACCAGCAGAGACCTCTGGCCAGAGTTGGCCTCTCTGCACCCAAACGCAGGCGTCCAAGATGATTCGAGAGGGGGTTCTTCTTGAAGAGACCAAACCGAAGCGTGAGAGCTCTGGGTCATCTTCATTCTCGGAATTACCTTCATCCATGGAGACGGAATCCCTATCAAGACACTCTTTTTTGAAGAAGTGGGACTTCTCAGAGCAATCCAAAGAGAAATAATCCAAGCTTGGATTATAGAAGGGGAGCGCACCCTATTTATAGGCAGGCCCTAATAACTGCCATTAATGAGGCGTTAATTGGAACCGTCACGCACGATTGTCAAAGCCCAGTGAAGGATTGACGCGTGGAACGCCGCTTTGGGAACCGTCGCAAGCGCCGGTTTTCAACCGCCCGCATCGGTTTGCATTTAAGGGCAGTAACTCCTGAGTCCAATGAGGAGTTGACGCGTGGATAACTGCCTTGGGAATCAACGGATGACTCGGAATCCCAATCGACAGTGAAGACCTGACGAGCAAAGATCTCCTAAAATCTTGAGTCAGATCACATTAAACGCAGATGGGAAAGCCGCGTCCCTTCAGCGGACAAGGCTGCATCTCTTGCGTCTGCCCGATCCGCGCAAGACAGATTTGCGTTATTCAGAGTTGCGTCTCACCTTGTGATTGACGCTGCGTCTCACCCCAGGGACTGACAGCCGCGTCTTACTTTACGGATCAATGCCGCGTCTCATCTTTTGATTGACGCCGCATCTCATCAAGAAGACCGCGTTCCGATTTGTGATTGACGCCGCGTCTCATCAAAAGGACTTAGTAGAATCTAAGTTCTTATGAAATGATGACTGCGTCTCACTTTATGATTGACGCTGCGTCTCAGTAAAAGGACTTAGTAAAATCTAAATTCCAGAAGACTGACGACCGCGTCTCACCCTGTGATCGACGCTGCGTCTCGTCAAAAAGGCTTGGTGAAATCTAAGTCCCCATAGATTGATGCCACGTCTCATTCTATGGGATTAATGCCGCGTCTCGCCAAGACCGCGTCTCATTAAAAGAACTTAGTCCTACCTAAGTTCAGTAATCACGACCAGTGATCAAGAGTTGGACTCATCCACAACAGGACAAAGAAATTGGGACAAAAGCTTTAAAGAAAACTTCTATTATATCAAAAAATGATAGAAGTGGATACAAACACTCTTGATAAATAGAGTGTCCCTTTTCTTTACAAAAAGAAAAAAAAAAGAAAAGAAGGCTAAATGTCCTGGTGCGCCAAGGAACGGATTTGTTCCCTAAGGCGGTGAATCTCATGCTGGCGCGTCCTCTCAGCCTCCATGATAGCCCGGTCCCGCAGCTCCGCCTCAGATAAGAAATTTCTGGCAGCCAGCTGCATCCGCAGAGATTCCACCCTGGAAGATTGTAGGGATAGACTCTCTTCAGCACGCGCCGTAGCAGCCCGTTGCTCCTCAAGCTCCTTTTTGAGGGAAACAAGTTTCTCCTCATTTAGCGCAAGAACAGCTTCCGCCTTGGCGATAATGTCCCGAGTTCTGAGGATGACTTGCTCCGTGCTCTGCACACTGAGCTCAGATTCCCTCGAATCTCCGGCTAATTTCTGAAATTCAGCCTTGGAATATTCAAGGTCGCGGATCTCGGCAGCGATTTGTGCCTCCGCCTCCTGTCGCTCCCGTTCCTGATCAGCTAGGAGCCTAGTCAAGGTGGCCTGGGCTTCATCAAAAGAGCCAGCATCTTCCAAAGATTCCAGCTCCCGCAGGTTATCTCCAAGTTGCTCTACCACCCGTAGGCATGCCCTGGCAAGTGAAGGGCCTCCCGCCAATTCGACGCTCACGGCCATATTTTCAAGAAGCCTCTGGGCGAACTGGAAGGTGCTGTGTCCACGGAAGATGAGATCAATACATGATCCCATCGAGGTGAAGAATTGTTGCACCATCTGACGTGCCAGCTCCCCCATGTCTTCACCACCTAAGAAGCTTCCCGACCCTTTTTCTGTCACGGGATAAGGGATATAGGGCGGGTCTTCTCGCACAAGAGCCGTGCCGGCCGTCGATGTGGCAAGAGCAAGACTACCCACTGGCGCTTCCTGGAGCGCTGCCTCTGCAGGAGCTTCCACGACCAATGAAGGAGTTGTAAGCACAACCTCTTCAGAAACTTTCGCCGAGAAGTGAGCTGTGTGGCCTTCTGGAAGGGTGCCGATCGTCAGACTCCCCACCTGAGCCCCCTCAGTCAGAGCTGCCTTACTAGGTTCGAGGTCCAGAGGCGTCGAGTCCTGTAAAATGGGAGTCCCCCCAGCTTCAGCAGTAGCCTTCTCCACCGGCGGAGTGAGAGCCTCCTCCGCCTCAATGATTGTTTCCCCTCCTGGCAAAGGGGAAGGCTCCCCAACTTCAACAGCTGCCCCCACTGAGGTTGTCTCGGCAACCGAAGCCTCAATCCCCTTGGGCTGGGTCAACTCTGTTTCCATCGCCTCGACATGCGAGGAAGTTGTACCTTCAGCAGGGATTATCGCCAGCGGTAACGCAGTCGATGATTCGCCCCCGTATATTTTCTCCTCCGAGATGTGGAAGAATTTGCTCTGATCAAGAAGAGCGGGTTCATCGCCATGGTCGACTTCATCTTCAAAGTCACTTTCTTCCGATGACGAAGAAGACGATAGCGCCACGCGAGGAAGCTCCGCAACAGGAGCCTTACCCCCAATCACCCCAGTGGTAGGACTAGGGTCGACTGCCCGAGGATTGGAAATAAAGACACTAGGAGACCCCGGCTGCTGTACCTCGTCTCTCCCTTCATGAGCAGAAGGAGACTCGGGTTGAGTTGAGATTCCTGGAATCTCGACATCCTCTTCGCCCATTATGTCAACCTCCGGTGACTCGGTATCACCAGCAACAAGGGGTCGCTCAACGAGCTCCCCTTCCTCCACGGTCTTGCTGCGTGACCTAGGAGCACGGACCAAGCTTGGAAAATCTTCATCTTCCAGCGGTTCCTCAACTCTAACAGGGACACCTTCAGGAGGAACCTCAACTCCAGCAGAGATAGCTCTGGATTGAGAGACTTCAGCCGTTAAGTCCCTCCGAGCCTTCTTTGGGGCAGGCTCAACTACAAAAGCAGAGCGTCGACGACGCTTCCTCGCCAATTGCTTCGACCTCCTTGCCGGTCGCGGCTCCACTCTCATTGCTGGTGGCTCCGCCCTCGTCGCTTGCGGCTTTGCCCTTGCCGGTCGCGGTGCCGCCCTCACTACTGGGGGCTCCCTCCTCGATCGTTTCTCGACCTCCCTCTGAGCTTTCAGGTACTGGTCGAGGAGTTTAGTACGTTTACTGGATTCAGACCTCTCCTCGAGACTGGCATTGATACTCTCAAGGCGTGAAGACTCCGGAATAAGATCTGGCGTCTGGCCGGCTTGGGAGTACCAAGTACAGAAGCTGAAGCTCATACGGCACTTAGGCGCCTCGTCGGGTAGATGGAACGTTGCTCCCGTCCCTCCAGCCACACTGTAATACCAAGCCCGAGCGCCTTCGAACAGGTTCCCGTCAAAGGCAAGTTGAGCATTGGGATTCCCGACGTAAAGCTGATCATAGCCAAATTGTCGGGCAAAACGACTTGGCATATACGGTTCGATAGTGCAGGAAGTCCCTTGGCGAAACAGCACATATCCTGGTCGTATATTGATCAACCACCAGAAGGCTCCAGCAGGCAATTGCGAGAAGTCATCCCGCCCAGCGACATCCGTGAACAGCTCCCGGGGGCTGCACCTTGAACCTCTGGAAAACAACGGTTAAGCTGATAGTTCGTGGCACAGGAAAGACGCTTCCTAATGTAATACAGGTAGGTGTCATGCCACTCCGAACGTTCCAGCCGTTGCACAAATGGGATATGATCCATGCTCCCACGCGCCGCCGTCATTAGAGATGGACAATGCATCACGTACCAAGCCATGAGGTACGTGTAAGGCAGCTCAATCCGCGGGTTGGGGTGCCTCACCGTCGGGTTCCCCTCTGAGTCGGTATACGGCTCCCCACGGGAATTAGCAGTCTTTGGGGGTTCGCAGAAGCTCTTGGTCAGCACCCGCAGCCCGCTTTGAATACCAGCCACCACGGCTGGAAGAAGGGCTATGGGGTGGCCATGAGCCAAGAGTACCGCCGGGTATACCACATCTGCCACAATAACTTCATGTGGTAGCGTGGGCACCACACACCTCTTCAGCCACAACATCAGGAAGCCCGCCAACAGCGCCTGATCAGAAATAGGGGTCCGGGCTTGATGGTGAAAGCTCTCAAAGACCAGGTCAGGGTCGAAGCCGTCCTCGTTCGACTCCGTGGTATAGAACTTGTCAGAAGCTGCGTCGATCCTGTCTTCAACTTCCCCACCAGAACTAGGAGCTAGTCGGATTACTGGGAGATCTTTATTGCTGACATTATTAAACAGATAATCAGCCCAGGATAGTTGCTTGACGCCTCCTGACCTCCAGGCAGTTGTCTGGCCGCAGATGTAGAAATGGCACATCACCTCCCAGTAGGTCTCGTACACTTGAGGAGATTCTTTTTCCAAAAGGCGCAGTTCCCTGGTGGTTGGGACAAATTCCTCGTAAGGAATGTCCCCTGACGACAACCCGGAGACCTCATACAACTCGTGCAGGGCAAGGCCCATCTCTCCGACCGGAGTAAAGAATGTCCCCGTCCGAGGATTGTAGCGCTCCAGAATCCCAAAGAAGTTATGAGAACTCATCGGGACGCCCCACTGCACGGCCCTGACTGCTGGTACAGCCCCACACGCCTCAGCGGTCCCTCAAGATTGGTAAGGACAAAACCCACCATCCTGCCCCACCAGTAGTTCCCTGGAGAGTGGACCCACCCATACGCACGGAAGTCGACAGGATAGTCACCCCTGCTTTTATGAAGGAATTGAGGAAGGTGGTAGCAAGCTCCGGGATCTCTCCAATTGGGATTTCAGGCTTGGACGACGCAGGGAACAGTCCGACAACTGACCCGTCATGACTATCATGGCGGTCTACCTTTTGAAGGCCAAAGTCACCAAGGGCGATCTCAGGGATATACTGGGAAATGTCCCATTCCATCTTCCGGGGGACAGACATGTGTTGGAAGTAGGACATCGGGAACATCCTCTCCATGTCTGGAAGAAAGAATCTTCCGCCCTTTATCTCACGGAGCCATTTATAGGTCCCCTCAGACACACGACGGCCATCATCATAGATATGATCCCCAAAGAAGAAGGCAGGCTTCTCCAACCTGACGCCGTCATCCGTTTTGAGTGCGGCATCGGTCATAAGTGCCCGAAAGGTTCTCCTGTTAACATTAGAGAGCCTGCAATCCAGTAACTGGTCAGCAGTCACGGGGACACTCATTCTTTGCACAAAGGTCAAGCCCCGGTCGGCACCACCCACGCGTCCAAAGTGGTGCATCTTGGCAAGTGAACCTGAAACATGCGGCACTGCAAAGAAAAAGACACTTGGTCAGATACTTTGCCAAAAATAAGGGAAGACGCTAAGTGTTCATAATTCAAAACGCAGCCGAGACACTGGGCGCAGGAGTTATCATCCGCGTCCAGACCTGCGAACTTGCACCAAAACGCAGAAGAGATACTGGACGCAGGAATTTTTTTTTGAACCCGCGTCCAGACCTGCAAAGCCGCGTTCCGCAAACCAAGACTTATGAAAATTCTAAGTACTTGGACTCAAACGCCAGATTCTACAAAATCGGCGGTTGAAGACACAGAACGCAAGGATCAAATCCGCGTTCTGCAAACCAAGACTTGTGAAATTTCAAAGTGCTTGGACTCAGACGCCAGATTCATCAAATCGGCGCCTGATGGCACAAAACGCGGCACATAACGCATGGATCAAATCCGCGTTCTGCAAATCGCGTCCAGAGACCTTCACAATTAGAAATGTTCTAAGTGGAGGATCCAGAATGCAGAGTTCACCAGCGTCGGATCATCAGGCCCGCGCCCCGGTTATCATCTCAAGGACAGCGTCCGAGAATCAAACACGATCTTGTGTTAAAGGTTCTTAGGGTTCTATGAACATGTTTTAATGGCGGAACCCACGCCGAAGGTGCATTTTTACCTCGGAACACACCCTCCTGCGCAGAGGAAGCATCTCTCTCAGCCTCGGCGACGGTCGCCCTTGAGGATGATGCAGTCGGTTTCGTCTTGGGAGCCATCGATGTTCAGAAATCCGAGTTCGAAGATGGACAGATGAACAAACAAGAGGAGGGAAGCTCTCTTTTCTCAGCAAATGCGTTCGGAGAAGAAGATGTGTCTGTCTCTAACTGTTGCCTTTTATAGGCACAGAGATTCGCGAAGATACGCAGCGTTTGGCCCAATAAACGCTGCAGCGAATCGCTGCCTGACGCGTGGAGCCAAATCATTGTTTGAACAGGGAAGATCATGCGTCGCGACCCCGCCACAAGTCAGAAGTTGACACGTGGAGCAGTTCATTTAATGAACCGGGAGATCCGCGCGCCAAGAGGCGAAATCTCACCGTTTCCCCAGGCCAGCTGGCGGCGTAATCATGACATGGCACAGGTGCGCGCCCCAAAGTACGCGGCTCTTCGATGGACATGCCCCATCAGCATCATCATAAATGCACCCAGAAAATCGCGTCTGCATTTCAAGAGATGCGTCTCTCCAAAGTCCGCGTCCCCCCAAACGGCCAAACGTCGCGTCCACCCATGGAAGTCGCGTCTTTAAAGCAGTCTCTGCTTTTTTCAAAAAGGAACCTGCGTCCAGTCTCCTGCTTCTGCAAGTCCGTTCAACAGTACACTGACGCAAACAGACAACCAACCACTCCCGGCCAAAAGCGCACCCGTGACAGACTAAAGCAATCGGGGAGGTCTAGACTGTGTATCTAGACACTCAACACGATCAACTCTGACGGCTTCAAAGAGTTCAACAGTACACTCACGAAGACCAATTCCAGATAAGATCAAGCCCGAAGCATCAACAGTCCAGTCATAAAGGCGAACACGGCTAAGATCCAAAGTATTCCGAAATCCGTCCCATTCAACTGCGGAATATCAGAAACTTTGGAGGGGGTTCTGTAGGCTGTCTAAAAATGACTAAACAGACAAGCCATTAAGGAAGCAGAGTTTCAAACTCTAGACGCGAGAAATCGATGCCCGCGTCTCAGCATTAAGACGCGTTGGCTCTACACCCGCGTCTCAACGTTCAGACGCGTCGGCCCGAAGCCCGCGTCTCAGCATCAAGGCGCGTCGGCCCGACGCCCGCGCCTCAGCGTCTAGACGTGAAGGCCCGAAGCCCGCGTCTCAGCATTAAGGCGCGTTTGGCTCGACGCCCGCGTCTCAAACTTCAAGGCGCGTTTGGCTCAACGCCCGCGTCTCAGTTGCAACTGCCCTGATTGCGGGGCCAGTCACCGCGCATGTAGCGGGTAGTGGCCCCTCATTCGGGAGCGTTTTCAGGAGGCACCTTCACCCCCTGAGACCCCTATAAATAGCCTTGTTTGCTATGAAGAGGGGATCGAAGCTTTGGAGAAGTCGAGAATTAAGAAGGTCAAGGCATCATCAAGATCGATCAAATCCAGGCAAGAGGATCATCAAGAGGGAAGCACAACTTCAGCGACAGACAGAGGAAGAGACTCTTCAGCGAGCTTACTGAGTACTAGCCGCTCTTCGCCTACCTCCTCTTTGAGAGTTTTGGTAGACGGAGCTGAGTTACTCTTTCTACCGACCGAAGAGAAGACCCCCGACGGTCCAGGACGGTCATCTGGTCAACGGAGAACAAGATTCACTCTCCACCGCCACACGAAGAACCCAGCATTAAACAAAGGGGGGATTCAAGCTTCAACATCCTCCCTCCCTTGTAACTGGAAGGAAAAGTCTTGTTGTAATCTTTTCATCTGATTCAAAGAAATCTTTACAACAATTCCCTCTTTCTTTTTCCGGCGCAAACAATTGGTAGTGAAAAGTGCATTTTTATCATTACATTTACCATCACATTTTCATATTTATTCATATAATTCTGCACATTTACTAATATTTTATTATTTATTGTGTGTAGGCCTTGAGTAAATAAAAATAAAGAATAAAGCCTTAAAAGAAGCCAAAAGCCCATGTCCAAGCCCAAGTGAAAAATTACAATTATCAAATGTCAAAGTTGCAATTACCAATTGCAAGAATTGCAAATATTAAAAGAAGAGTAAAGGGATGGACTTCTATTAAATCCTAATGCTTGCAGGATGAGGATAAAAAGAGTGCAAGAGATGAAATTCGTTTAAAAGATATGGGAAGATTTGAGATCTAGGGTAACTTGCTTCCCAAGTTTTCCCGAAATCTCAAGATGAAGAGTCAGGATACAATTTCCAGAAGGATAAACCAGATGGACGGACCAGAGGATGCCACGCGAGAAAGCGCGTGGCATTTGGCTACAAAAGTGCCGCGTTTCCGTGGCAAATTTCCCGTTTCCGCGGCAATCCTGAGGCGGTTGGCGATGCGTTTTCGTTGAGGAGTTGTACTGGGACTCTACTTCCTATATCTCCTATAAATACCCCTGCAGAGCAACAGAGAAGGGGCGTCCAGCGCAGTACAGGGCCAAAAGTTAGGTTTTTTAAGGCTTTCTTCTAGTTTGTAGTAGGTTTCTATTTTCGTTTTCTTTTGTAATTTTTGTAAAAGAAGAGGAGAGGATGCTTTCTTGGAGGAAGGAGTTCATACTTGTACTGAGGTAACATCGGTGTAAGTCTTACTTTTCCTCCATTGTTAATAAAATCTGCTCAAAGTTTGTCTTTGTCTATTCTTATTTTATTTCTTTTATTCATGTTTTATCCTTATTTTATTTTTCTATTCTTGTTTAATTGTTTTTCTCTCTGATGACTTGCAAACCGTGAGAACTGGTCGCTTCGAGACTGCCTAGCCAAAGAAGTGCCCTTGATGGCCTATGGAGATGAACAAGCCTTCTCTTTAGTTTGTCTTTTCTTTTCATAGTGTAGATCGCGAAGGTGGACGATCCTATACGCCATACTTGAATGCCTTCCAAGAGAAGGTAAGTCGTTGCAACAAATCAAAGGTAAGCAGGTTGAAGAGGTATGTATGTGTTATAGTTTTCTTTTCTAATTTTAGTTTAGATCCACATCTTTCACATCTTTCCAAATTCTTTTCTTCCCACTTCATTGTAAATACCATTATAAATAATAAAAATAAATAAAAAAGAGATAACTTACTTAAACGCTTCCATCGCTAGTCCCTCCCTGAGGATCACGACCCGCATAGCCACTGCTACCGCGGATTAGAATTGAGAACCTTGCACAACTACTTCTAAATCTAACATCTTTATTTTTGTGTGCAGGTAAAAACTCGATCAGGTAGACTGTAAAATAGAGCGCCAACTCACGGTGCTTGAGAGAATGTAAAGACATACCACGTTGTAGACCAGCGCTTGTCAAGGTCACCAGCATAATCAGAATCAACATATCCGATACAATCCTGCTTCCCTGTGGAGTCCTTCTCAAATACCAGACCAACATCAATGGTACCTTTAATGTACCGCAAAATCCACTTCACTGACTCCCAATGACCCTGTCCCGGATCATGCATATACCTACTGACCATAGAGACAGCTTGCGACAGATCTGGTCTTGTACACACCATAGCATACATAAGACTACCAACTGCGCTAGCATATGGAGTGTGAGTCATGTACTCACGTTCTTCAACATTCTTTGGAGACATCATGGCAAATAACTTGAAATGAGGAGCCAGTGGTGTACTTACAGACTTCGCATCCTTGCCGATGTTGAACCTCTGAAGTAGCTTTTGCAAATACCCCTTCTGTGTCAAGCTCACCCTGCCAACCCTTCGGTCTCGAGTAATTTCCATGCCTAGCACCTTCTTTCTTCACCAAGATCCTTCATCTCAAACTCAGAATATAAGTCCCTCTTCAGTGCATCAATTGCAGATCTAGACCTTGAAGCAATAAGCATATCATCTACATACAGTAGTAAATAGATATACTCCCATGTCGGTAGCTTGTTATAGTACACACATGGGTCATAGTGGCTACGTGTGTACTTCTTTCCTCTGATGAAGCTGTCGAACCGCTTGTACCACTGTCTAGGAGACTGTTTTAGTCCATACAGTGACTTCTTCAGCTTGCACTCCATATCTTCTTTCCCTGCAGTCTTGAACCCTGTCGGCTGAGACATGTAGATCTCTTCATCCAGATCGCCATGGAGAAAGGCGGTCTTTACATCGAGTTGATCAAGGTCCAACTCGTACTGTGTCACCAGAGCCAATAAGATGCGAATTGACGAATGCTTTACAACAGGAGAAAATACCTCATTGTAGTCAATTCTTTCCCTTTGAGCATAGCCTTTTGCTACCAATCTGGTCTTGTAGCGCACCGAATCTTCTTTGAGAGATCCCTACTTCTTTTCATACACCCACTTACAGCCTATCGTCTTCTTCCCTTTGGGCAACCTTGTGAGTTCCCAAGTGTCTTTCTTGTAAAGAGACTTCATCTCTTCTTCCATGGCAGCTTTCCACAGCTTTCCACATCGATTGTTTAAAGTGTTATGGATTCAAACTACTTTTCTGTCTGATTTGTGTCACAATTATATCGGATATGCCTTAACAACAACTGAAATTTCTAGAGAACTCCCATATTAAATCCTGTGTCATGAGAAGTGGTTTACATTCTAATTACTTTACTTGTAGACTAGAACTTGCATCAGTTCCTCCACAAAAATATCTGTCATGATCCAACAAAATAGATAACAAAAATTTGAACTCTCAATGGCTTTAATTTACTAGACTGATTATCATTTAATACTTTATTGACTGGACGAAGTTAATTTAATCAAAGAATGCTAAAATCATGCCTTCCATCCACTTATTCATGATGTGATGAGTATACTAATAACTGATCATCCTCTTTTTCTGAATTAGTTTCCCACCACAATTTACCAATTATAGGTAAGTTAATAATCCTTCTATTACAGATGACACAAAGTGTTTTAATATTGCAGTAACTGTAATACTTTACTTTATGTTCGTTGTTTTCTAAAATAACAAGAATCCGCTCTAAATCATGATAAATTCCAATTCTAACATAAACACATCACCAAAGTTTCATTATTCCTAGTATACTTCTGGTGGTAAGGTTAATCGATATTCAACTTGTATCAAATAGTTAAGGACATCAGAAATCTAAATTTGAATCTGCCGTGAGAAAACAATATTCATACTTCACAATTATTCGAATTTCTTCAAAAATTTCCTGAACTACAATAGCAAAACTATATAAGAATCATTTCATGCTTCCCATTATAATCTATCGCATTAACATCTTTTCTACATTACGAAGCCATCCCTCTTTGCTTGCAAGAGGTGAGGAGTTGACCCAGAATTAACTCTTAGCTTCATTATTAATCAATAGCATAGGTTTTACACCCTATCATGTGCTCGATGAATAAGTTATAATCACTGATATCATTACCCACATTAAGGATCATAATGTATCAAATTTCAATTTTTCAAGTTTCGAAAGAATTATACCGCGTAAATAAAACTACCCATGCCCCGGGTACATCCCTGCATAAAATTCTCAATATGTTACACTTATTGTTTTCATGAATGTTGTTACTTAATCAGATCTCGTCTAATGAACCCAAACACTTTTTCATGTTATCTGACATGATGTAACTTAGTGTATATTTACGATAGTTGCAACTTGCGGTGAGCACCTAACTTGAATCTGTATACACTAATTGGTTGGGACAGAAGATAAGACTTTCTTATTTATCAATATGATTCACCCAGCTGAGAAGCCCCTTACATAAGTACGAACTTTTAAAATCTTTGATAAGGGTCTGAATAATATCACCCACATAAGATTGTCTCTTAATATAATTTGTTTCTCAAATTTCACATACAATGATCCTGCCACTATACATACAAAACAAATGACATTCATACCATCAGTCCCTCAGCATACTGGTGGACTCACAATTGTATACATAAGTATGCCTTAACCATTTTATTAAACACTAGGGTACCTATAATTATTTCTCTAGATTCTTCAAAAATATCATCCTCTCTTCATTTCATATTCACACAGTATAAATTATCCCTATATAAGGATGCTCTTCAAAGAGTATCAAAATCCATAATCATTTCAGTATGACATATCCCTTAATTTCTTGTATCTGAGACTTTGGTTATCCCACAAACCAGATTCTTAATAAGGTTCTTCTGCTCCGATTAATCTTGATTTGCCTGATATTTCAATTACTTTCTTATTCCAGTGTCCCATACCACTGGCAGCTCATACTGAGGGCCCGCACCCCAATAGAACGCATTCGAATCAAGACACGCGGGTATGCCCTCATTCGAACGTATGAAAATAATCAATATCCTGCACTTCGAGATCAATCATACACGTCAGAACCAACTATCCCCCTTGAAAATTCTCATATACTGTCACGCTATCAATCAAACAATGCACACATACATACATATTAGTCCTATGGATCAATACCGACGTATAAATAACAATTCTAGGTCACATTTCAATGCCTACACTTTTCTAGGCCCTACATCTTAGCCTGACTCCTCATTTCTAAACCTTTGCTCTGATACCAACTGTAACGGTCCCAGATTTCATAATATTTCCATATATATAAACATTAAATTGATCCACAGATTATCATAATCATCTCCAAATTTCTTAAAATTTTCGGCAGCACTTCCTTTTAAATACGAAGTTTACTCTGATACATAGATACATACAATTCCAACATTTCTCATCAATCGTATATCCATATACAATATCCCACGCAGTTATATCTCATTTTCGGCTTGACATCGCCTACTTAAAATCTCACACATCTATTATAGGGATACTACACAAGATAACAAAGATTCAAAGACTTGCCTAAGAATAATCTCCTTGTATCACCTTCTAACATAAGCCAACCCAAGATAATACCCATTAAGAGCTCATACACAAATCTACCTAAATACATCATCTCCATGTACATGTATATAACCACATTACTTAATTACAAATCAATAAAGAAGCTTGATAGGCCCATATAATGAATGTTTGGCACCCTTTTAGTACCTTACTCTTGCCTTTAGCTGCTATTTATCCCTGGCTTGCCCTGAAAAACATGAAGTTATGGGTGGGTGAGCTCGACAGCTCAGTGAGTGGAGTCAATCTCATTCATAACTGTAGCATGGCATTAACGATGTACAGTGTTCATGATACAAGAAAATAAGATGAATGCGGTACATGAAGTATGTGATACTGAATGCTTCTACTTGATTGTATATTTACTTTCAGTTACTGTTCATTTGATGCTAATAACTGTACACATGACCAGTATCAGATGTCTCCAATACCATACCCGATAACACATCCAACATACCCTTAGTGTCACGCACACACACATACATATATGTCACACATAGCCATTCATTCTCAATCATTTGTAAAGTTGCATATATATGTATCGTAGCACCGTCTTCGCACTCCGCCCAGCATACGGGTCCCTTCCTCCATATATATACACACACATTTATATAGCACCGTCTTCGCACTCCGCCCAGCATACGGGTCCCTTCCTCCTGATATATACACAGAATATAGCACCGTCTTCGCACTCCGCCCAGCACACGGGTCCCTTCCTCCTTTCAATAAGGTATATATACACATACATCATATACACACAATACCGGCACATTTAATTTCATAAGACTCATATATTAGGCACATCATTTCATATCATGTATTCTTATGCAAAATTTAGTATTCTTGTCTTAACCAAGCATATCGCATATACCTATATGTACAAAATCAAATAACATATGCTAATCACATTCATGTCACCCATAATGAATTCTATTCCGTAACATGCATGTCAATGCCATTGTAAACTATACTTCAAAATGCAAGCCGCATATGAAATTTGGCAATTTAATGCTAAATCAACAATTACTATCAAATTTGGAATTGGGCATAAAGTGGTCCAATTTATTTAAAAAACCCCACTCACCTTCAAGTTGAGCGTCCTACAAGGGGTTTCGTACCGAGCATCGCCTCGTGTTTCCTTTCCGAATGATCACATCGGACTCCGATATGCCAATCCCCCCTATTTGATAGTAGCAACAACGTCATACATATAACTCTTAGATGAATATCAAGTGAATTACAATGTTCTTGTAGGGGATACTTATTTGATAATTACGTATTGCTAGCCTCTTACCCTTGAATTTATGCCAACAAGATTATCATGGCTATATCATTCTTTCTAACACAATAATATATTTTTCTAAATAATACTTACATGGAGTCCATACTCCAATCCCAATTCTTACTATTAAAACAATATCACCTATATACTTCACATATGTACATTACATAGCTCTAATATTTACTAAGGCATAGCATATACTTCTTATATCCCCATTCTTTAGTAAAAAGAGAACAAACAATGTCACCCATCCCATGAAAATAAATCTATATGTCACCTTACATTATTCTAACATGCTTTTCCCAATTCCATCCAAATTTCATTATTCCACCTACTAATTTAACTTCATAACTCATGTAAGTAAAATGAATATGAAAATCTACTCACTTGATAGACGGATTCCCACTTGTACTCGTTGTTCAATCCTTCTACTCAAACCCTAGCAAGGATCAAAGGCCACTCTTAGTCATGAATATAAATTATCGTATGAGAAGGATTAGTGGAGTATAAATTTACCTTTATCAAATCTTTGCCTCTGAAAAATTGGGGGTTTTTAGGAACTAAAATCAGAATTTAGGGCTTTGATTTCACCTTCAAAAATCACCCCAAAACTGAAATTAAACCACCCCAAAATTAAAATTACCTCTCTTCTCCAGTCAACAAGGGATCCCCCCCTGAATCAGGCCGACCTGCGGCCTGAGCCGCCGCCGGCGCGCGGTTGCGCGCCGCCCCCGCGCGGTTGCGCTCGACACCAGCGCGCGGCTGCGTGCTGGTGGCGCGCGGCTGCTGCCGCCCTCCCCTGGCTTCGGCTGGGGGTGAAGAGAGAGAGAGAGAGAGAGAGAGAGAGATGTGAGGGGGAGCAAGTCTAGGGTTTGGTTTGGGGAGAGAAGAGTTTTCTTCTTCTTTACAGAGGAGAGAATTCTCATCTCAGATCTCACGTAAGGAAAAAAAAGATTTTTACCTAGAGGCCCTCCAATAATCAAGTCCTTACAAAATAACACTTCCACAAGATTTGCCACTTGGCCAAAGCTAGGATCAAAATGATCCTAGCCCTACACTTCATCTCTCTATGCACACCTAACCCTTTCCAAATAAAAAAATTTCCAAATAGCAAGTATTTTGATTAAACAAAGGGTATGGTTGGTGGGGGGTAGTATATACCATGTATAATTATTTTCAAGTATTAAATATATGACATCTTACATATACATGGTTATTCTTTACATAAAACATTGATATATTTACATCACACATACTTGTGATAATTTATTAACACAAATTTCTCACTAAATCATAAAAAAAATAATAAATAATTATACAGACATACGAATTAAAATTTGCATTGCCATAGTAAATCATGATTAACGTACGCCAAACCTTATAGTTATCAGTCCCAAATATCCGGCATTAACTCATGGCTAAGAATTAAATATTCTTTAGGAAAATAAATAAATAATAAAAATTTTCGGGATGTTACAAGCTTGCTGCTGCCGCCCTCACTAGCCAGCCGGCCAGCCCAGCTGGCCGGCGACGGGTCTGGCCACCGGCGGTGGGTCTGGCCGAGTGTGAGAGAGAGAGAGAGAGAGAGAGAGGAGGGATAGAGTGGAAGAAGAAGAAGCAGGAGAACAGAAAGGAGAAGAAGAAGAAGAAAAGAAAAGAAAAGAAGAGAAGAAAGGGGGGGCGTCGGCCATCTGCAAGCGCCGCCGCCGGCGGTCCCGGCCGCCGGCGGTGGGTCGGGCCTCTAACCGCAGGTCAGGGAGAGTGAGAGGGGAAGAGAGATCGTGATATAGAGAGAGAAGAAAGAGAGCGAGATAGATAGAGGGAGAGGAGAGTGATGGGGGGGAGAGAGAGAGAGAGAGAGTATCTGAGAGAGGGGGAGAGAGAGAGATATGGTTTAAATTAGAGATGAGAGAGAGATGGCGGTGGAACAGGAGTCGGTGGGTTTAAGGCGGTGGAGGAGGAAAGTTGTAGAAAAAGAAAGAAGGAAGGAAATAAAGTAAATAATAATGTAAATAATTAATATTATTTAAATGGGTCAAAAATTGACTAGCTCCGAACGATGCCCAAAAATTACAAAAAATAGGAATATTATCCTGAGACATAATATGAAAACGGTTTGCAGAAATTCAATCTGGTTTGCAAATTAAAAATCTTGGAGTGTCTCGCCGATACCGGCGCACACGGTTTTGCCGGATTTTCAATAATTCAGAAAAATCCCCAAAATACCCCAACGTAGATAATACGATTCTAAGACACATGGTGAAAGCAGATTCTCAAAATACAACTCTATTTGTGAAATAAAATTTGAAAAGCCGCTTATCGGTATCGGTCGACACCGACTATGGAGATTTTCCAACATAATCCAGAAAAATTCCAGAAAATCCTGAAAAATCTAAAATATTAGAAAATGATTTTTAAACTGAAATCGGCTCAATCGGACTACTATGGAGGTCAAATCAATTTTGTACGTCGTATCGCATACGGATACTGTGATACGTACATCAGGGAGAAGGGGGTTACAGACACCACCAGGCCCAATGCCTCCAAAGCTCCAACAGAGATTAGGTTTCTCTTCAGTTGAGGTACATATCTCACTTCCTTCAGTTCTCTTACCATCCCATCAAACATCTTGATTTGAATTGCACCTACACCCTCCATGATACATGGTTGATCATCGCCCATAACGACTGAACATCCCTCCAGCTTCTCAAAGCTAGAAAACCAATCCCGATTAGGGCACACATGGTATGTAGCACCAGTATTCAAAATCCACCCATTATCTCCTGAGTAGCCAACGATGGGAGTAGTGACTGAGAATGAGAAAACCGACGAGTCTGAGTCTGATCCACCTGCCTGTGAGTTACTGCTCTGAGTACTGACCACCTTTGCAAGATTTGCCTCAGTCTTAGGCTCCTTCTTCTTCCCTTTGAACTTTGGACAGTCAACTTTCTAGTGCCCTAATTCTCTGCAGAAGGCACACTGGTTTTTCTTCAGATCTCGATAACCCGGCCTGTACTTCGATCTCCCTCTATCATCTTTGCCCTTCCTATATGAACCCCTGCCTCTTACTGCTAGCGCCTCTGCTGATGAGCTTGACTGAGAAGGTTGTCTCTCCTTTCTCCTCGTCTCATAATTTGTCAAAGCAGACGACACTTCATGATAGTCAAGGGACTGTCTTCCATTTATGAAGGTTAAGGTAAACGTCTCATACTCTTCTACAGGAAGAGAGTTCAAGAGGATTACCGCTTTGTCTTCTTCATCTACCTTGACATCCACATTGACCAAATCCATAAGAAGCTTCGTGTAGCGATTCAGATGTTCATTCACGGAGCATCCTTTCTTCATCTGAAACCCGTACAGCTTACTTTTCAGCTGTAATCTGGATTCAATACTCTTGGTCAGATATTTTCTTTCAAGGATCTCCCACAACTGCCTCGCAGATGTCTCGTGTAACACAAGATATTTGATGTCTTATGTTAGACACGATCTGATCAAGCCATACGCAGATCGGTTCATCTTCTCCCACTCTTCTTTAGTGGTTATGCTTCGCTTCTTCTCCAGACATAGAGTATCCTCGAGGTTAGATGCATTCAAGGCATCCATCACCTCGCACCTCCACATGCTAAAATTGTTAGTGCCATTAAACTTCACCACATCAATCCTCGGATGAGGATTCATTGTCCTCACTGATGTACTTTCTTTTGCCATCTCTCTAACTGGATCCTCTATGTAATGCGGAAAAAACCAAACGGAGATAGATAAACAACTTTGTTAAAGATCAGATCTTTACCTTCTCAAGAAATCCTAGATGAGTTTCTGACCAGATCTACTCCTCCAATGATTCCTTGAGCACTTCACGCGCTGTTCTGAGATCAACACACGATCCCACGAACAGTCCGAACGCGGATCTGAGATGGACACATGATCTCCACCAAATCAGCAACCGATGCCTTTCGAATCTCCAGATAATCCCACGACGAACCTGGGATGCTCTGATACCACTTGTTGTGCGCCGAACAACAATCACGTAGAGGAAACTCTAGATTCCAGATGCAAAATAACAGTACCACCAACAACAAATAACAAACAATCAATGAGAAGAACACAAAACCAGATTTAACGAGGTTCGGCCAATTTCGCCTACGTCCTCGGGGCAAGGAAGAGAGATTTTCTATTGATTTGTGAATCAATACAAGTATTACAACATTTCTAATGAAGAGAGCTCTACCTCTCTCATATACACCAGGAAAACCCTAAGAAAAAATTCCCAACTTGAACAGATTTTCAATTCAGCAACTTTCCCGAAACAGCCCGACCCGACTGTCGGTCGACCGGTCGGTCGGCCGACCATAGGCACCGGTCGACCGTGCCTAACCGAGAGTTAGGCACCTTCAGTCGGTCAATCGGACGGTCGACCGCTACAACCTTGTGCACGTTAGTGCACAACGGTCGACCGGGCTGGTCGATCGTGCTACTACTGCTGCTTCCCTGCTGCTGCTGTTGCTGAATCTCTGAAAGATCATCGTCGACTTCCTCGACTTCCTATCCTTTTCCTACACTTTTATCTTTTTTCTAAATGATCAATTCAGTATGCATCTGTATATCTTTGTACTTTTTTTCTTCTTGAGATTATTTTGTTAATCTCTTATTAATAATATGTTTTTGTACATCTTTGTATTTTTTTGAGATTATTTTGTTAATCTCTTAGTTATAAAATACGCGGGCCGTGGGATCTGTTGAGATTTGGGTCGAACAAATAGTCTCACATCAGCTAAACATTGGGATGGTCTTGGGTATATAAGAATTTGAGAAACTCCACCTAGAAGGTTAGTCTTTTGGGACGGTGCCCCAAGTCCTTCAATTGGTATCAGAGCCATGCCCGAACTTAGTCGTGTGTGTGTGAGTGATGTTCGACGATGTAAGATCCTCCCAATGGCGCAAAGACGTAATGAGCTTGAATTTGACAGCGGTGTGCGCGACAGTGTGTGAAGATAGTTGAGCTTGCAGGGAGAGACTCTCTGTTCGAGGGGTTAGAATTTGGGTCGAATAAATAGTCTCACATCGCAACTTCACATTGAAAGCTAGTCTTTTGAAATGATGACTCAAGTCCTTCAGGAATGCCTCACGGTTTATCTTTAAAAAAAATAAAAGAAAATGAGGAAGAATAATATGGTTTGCAGACCTTGAATTTTAGTTAGCTCATAATAGAATAGAATAAAGAAGATTTCTCCTTTCCTCTGTGAAATTATTTTCTCGTGACTAACAAAGAAAGAGTCATGTCACTTTTGTCTGCAGATTTCGAGTCTGATCACAGCCCTTTCTTTCTCCGTCCCCACGCACCATATCACGTGCTCCACGACCATTTGATGCTTGCTTTGTTAGCATGAACGAAGGAAAATAAAGATACCAAGCCTATTTCTATTCTTAGCTTATTGGGAAGACGAACGGCGTGTGGTGTCATTGTCCCAATGCAATTGATAACTCCTACCTAATCAATTGTCGCAAACAAATAAAGGTTTTTTTTTCCAAGTCACCGTGTTTAGTTAAAGAAAAAGAAATAGAATGTAACTCAGCGCGTGTTGGTTTGGGGCGGAGGCGAGAATACAAAAGTGAAAAAAACTCATTTTTCATTTCTGATATTTGTTTATAATATAAGAGAAAAATCAAGGTAGCTGGTTAATTTTGAGCTTCAGCTGTCGACGACTGAACCGAGCTGTCGACAATCATTTTCTCTCGACAGGTAGCAATCAATAGGTCTTTACATGGAGCCAGGATTTTACGTCGATAGTCCTATTGAGTATCTCTATTGGATTCTGAGTTTAATTAGGATTTTATTTTTAGGTTTAATTTGAACTCTAATTGATTTTGTGTTTACTCATTTTGAATTTAAATTAGCTAGATAGGTCATGACTCTTTATTTTCTTTTAGAAATAAGTTATAGTTTCTTAGCAGGAGCGGTACTTTTTTGTAAGCCATTTCTTGATGATACAATGAAGTTCTCAGGGGTTGGATTTTTAGTTTGTACTTTTCGTCTTCTTTTTGGCTGGGCCCATGGGCTGTGGATTGAGACAGTCGTAGAATCTTCCATCACTGAAATTAAATATCCTATATCTGACCTGACGGTCGAGCCCAATCCAGACTGGCCAGCCCGTAGGGCCCCACCACACCGCGGCCTCTTCCACACGCAAAGCCCATCATCCCCCGTCTCCATCATCCACCTCAAACGGCAGCCCACGGTTTCCACCCCCCCATCGCTGGGTCCCACCAAAACCGGGGGAAAAAAAATCCCAGCCGAAAATAAGGTCGACATCTCCTTCTAGCTAGCGAGGTCCGAGGATGGCGCTGTCGCTCTCCGCCACCGCCCACTTCAGCAAGGGGCTCCGCTCCGATCACCGCCCCGCTTCTCGTCACCTCCCGGTGAGTCTTTCTCGATCCTCTCGTTAGAGCTCATGTTGTGTCTACAGTCAGATCAAGTGGGACCCACCGTGATTGGAACTAGGGTTTTTAGTGATCGATGGTAGTAGATGCGCCTGTGATTGATGTTTGATGCCTAGAGGTTGAAGATATTGTGTTGGTGTCCCATTTAGGTTTGGAGATTTAACTAGGGTTTTGGTTTGTGCTTCGAGGATGAAGGGAAATGCTACATTTTGGGTGTAAAGGCAAACTTTCTTGGATTTCACCTCACTGCCAAATTCACTAATTAATTACTCTAATTTTTCGGCACAAGAAATGTAGGAACACTAAGCACAGGCTATCAGTGATAACACTTGTACCCTGGAGAATGGTGCGAGGAAATTAAATTGCATTAAAGTAAAGGATATTACAACTAAAACTACATAAAGTAAAATACGAAGTTAGGTTCATTCTTCGTTAGCTGATGCAGCCGCCTCCGTGTCGACCGCCGGATTGTGCCGAAGTCGGTTCCTCGATGCCATCTTGACCAAAACTTGCAATTTGAGAACGAACTGGGGATTTGATAGATTTGAGGCAAATTTGAGAGTGCCCTAACTCTCTTACAGAGCCCAAATGGAATTGATTTCAATATTCAGGCAAAGAAGAAAATTAATAGCCCTATCCCTTATATACTCTCTCTGCACTGTGCTGCAAGGAAAGCATATTCGGAATGGATTCGTGTGGGTTATTGGGTCTTATTTGAACTTCCCACAACACAACCGTAACCAAGATTTCAACTGAATTAACGATCTGGACTCTTTCCTTTTCAGCTCTGCACTGTAGCAGCGGGAGAGCGTCATTGTAGCAGGTGCAGAAATCTAGCCTGCATCAAAGCTCTTAAATTCGACCTTGTCCTCAAGGTCGAAACTCGACAACTTTTTCACCAGTGCCATTACCCCATAAACTGCAGTATTAGCCAGCCCACCACACTCTGATCTCCGCCTCAAGTTGTCTTGACGTCTCTATCTCTGGAGTATCCCCGCCAGCAATCAAATACTTTTTATTGACCAAGCATATAATAACACAAAGAGCATCACGAAGACTCCCCGCTGACTCCTTGATTATCAGCTAATGCGACCTCCTGACAAGCATAATAGTTGTCCTCCCCATTTCCTTGATCCCAGTAATCTTCACAATCTTCCCATCCCCAATTAAAGCCTCTTCAACACACTCTGCAAACCCCAACTTCTCCTCCCTGAAATGCTCGATATTAGCAATGGACAAGTAGTTGAATGTCTTGGTAATGAACTCAATGTCATCCCTTTCGACATCCTTAATCACCATAATCTTCGCCTTGGCAAGATAATGCAACGAGAGACCCGTCACCGCATCTCTCAGACTGCTCTTCTGAATCAAAAGGATATTGCGTCCTTTGGCCTTTATCTTCCTTATCGTCCCCAAAATATAGTTCCTCTCCTCCCTTAAAATGCGATCCATTTGAGTATAATCAGAAGCCACAATGCTCTGCTCAATGTTAGTCTTTGGCGGTGACCTCATCAGTGGGAATTGAATAACAACAATCTTTGTGTTCTTAATGCGGGTGGGCCACCAGCAGAATGGCTAGCCCTCTCATCGAAAATTAGTCCCTTTTTGAGCTCAGTGCCACCCACGGTGCCACCCAATTTCTTCACGATCTTAACATCACGAAGGTTGACAAGATCAGGGCGAGACGGATTGATCACTGAGAGCACAACATCCACAACGAGAGGAGCAAAGAGGGACGAGTATTGGGTGACGACTTTGTTATTGAAGGGTGTGGCAACAGATTTGATGAGGGAATCACGATCTAAGAGCTCAATAGGGACAACCATCTTGTGGAGGATGGTGGCCCTATCGTTGGTGATGATGACGTCACCATTGGAGATATCCATGCATGGTGCAATTCCCGCACTAGAATTATAATAGAAACCTTCCTTTCTTTTATCACTAGCATAACAAACTCTTTTCTTTGCCTTCTCTAGTCCGGCCCTTTCATACTCATTTAATGGACCAAGAGGAAAGACTCCCTCAGCTCCATTCCTGCCCAATCGTACTCTTGATGCAAAGAATGGCAGTTCACTAACCTGAGAAGCCACAAATGAGCATTCCACGACGCCAGCATCACCTTTCGACCTTCGCAAGCATGAATCTGCAAATCTGGTAGCAACATATGCCAACGATAATGTTGCAGAGCCAGCACCAGCTTTTGCCTCAACAACTTTCGTTCCCCCATTTTGTATGTGACTAGTTAGGTAATTAATTTCATCATGAGTGAAACTGCATGGCAGCTTAACTTGTGACAAAAGTGATAATATTGTAACTCCTGCATGACCACTGACCACTGGGATATCAACTTCCCTAGGACCAATTCCTAGTACTTTTGCGACAAATGTATTGGCTCTCACATCAAGTTTCATCACTCCAAGAAGACGCTTCGGATCATAGGTGCCAGTTTTTTAGAAAATCTCTGCATCAATAGGAACAATGGAATTTACCAGATTGCTAATCATGCTCACAATGGCACAAGGACAACATTCATCAATCCCTTCACAAAGTGTCCGAATAATCCCAACATTGATCTGGATCAAGTCATCTCTATTATGATTTGATCAAACACCACCATATCAACTGATTCTAATTCAAGACATGAATCAAGTTGTGGAGTCTCTTCAGCTGACTGTTTGCAAATACATGCAGAGAGGATTTTGCTCGAACCTGGACCCTTTCCCCTATGCTCTTCTCTTCGGCATTTCGTCAAGCCCCATTCTCATTTCTCAGTCACCATGTTCTCAAGCCGATGTATTAGATCTTCGATAACATCCTCATACTCACCCCATATAGGCGGAAACTCTCCTAGAACCTCAACATTGCCATCGTAGATACCTAAATAGGTTCCATGTCGAACAAGGTTGAAGAGATTGGTTTAAGTTCAGTGGCCCGTACCTCAGAAATTTTAAAATGAGTGTAGTCGAGCTTTTCATCTCTCTTAGACATTTCATCAAACAACTCATACTTGCTTGCCTCACATTGGTATTGAGCTCGATCTGCAAGGGATGGAACCACTGCAAGAGATCGAGCAGCTGTACAACTAGGAGAACGTGGCCGAGCATCCTTATCATCGGGCACCCATTTGACGCCTCCAAAGATCCGGTTGAAAATCCCGATCATCTCGTCATGAAACTCAGCCATTTGTCCCTTCTTCCTCTCCTCGAAAGCTCGAAAATGAAAGTCGATTATCTCCTCGAGGGCCTGAAAACGGAGATCCATCCTCTCCCTGAGGGTCAGAAGATGTAGATCTAGCTGGCTGATCTCCTCCTCAGGATCATTGCCGACCTCATTTCGGCGAGCTGGTGCTTGGATACCGTTGATGCAGCCGTCGCCATGTCAACTGCTGGATTGTGCCAAAGTCGATTCCTCAATGCCATCTCGACCTGAAATCACTAAGGAATCAAGGAAAACTTGCAATTTGAGGAGGTAAATTGGGAATTTGATATATTTGGGGCAAATTTGAGAGGGCCTCAACTCTCTTACAGAACTCTAAGGGCATTGCTTCTAATATTCAAGCTAAGAACGAAATTAATAGCCCTATCCATTATATACTCTCTCTGTGCATTGTGCTACAAGAAAAGCATATTTGGAATGGATTCGGGTGGGTTATTGGATCTTACTTGAACTTCCCACAACCTGACCTGTACCCGAGACTTCAACTGAATTAACGACATGGACTCTTTCCTCATCAGCTCTGCACTGTAGCAGCTGGAGGGGGTCACTGTAGCAGGTGTAGAAATCTGGCCTGCATCATTAGCTCATTCGAGGGTCTTTTTTAACAAATAACCACACATCTACAATGATTATTCTTTACTCATCTTCAATGGTGCTATTCTAAGCTTCATCCAATTAATTCAATTGTGCATTTTAACCATCCTATGCATGCTAAACATTCAAGCACTATGCTTTTTCAGTGGTATCTTTTATTTGTTTACTTTTCTTTCTTATCACCACTGTATGTTATCTACTGCCTTCTCAAAGAATACATTATATCTAGGAAGATGTTGTAGAGATATTGCTTATGATGAAAGAGTTCACATCTTTATCAAAATATAGGGAAATCAAAGAACTTAAGTTCTCGGGTATATCTACTTCAGATTTATCGATCATTTATTTCCATTCTATTTATTGGGCTTATGAGGGGAAGTAAAACAACACATTCTTCAAGCTATATCATTTTGGAAACAAGTAGCCTTCTATAGTGGATGTTGCCCAAATGGTGGTGGATAAAAACCGACTTGCCATAGATTGGACCCACCACAAGCGAAGTTTGGTCGCTCATCGGGGATGTTACCTATCAGAGCACACATAAAAAACATCTTTCAGGTTAGGAGCACTGGTGTGGTGTCGGCTTAAGACCTTCGGGCGTGAGAATCAGTAGACAAATAGAAATGTGGGTGGACAGAGAAGAGAATTACTGCCGGTGTATAATGATGGACTAGAATAGGGAAACTTCCAGTGTATTGATGGACTAGCGTAGGAAACTGCTAGTGTGGTGATTGGACTAACACAGGAAACTGCTAGTGTAGTGGAATTGTGAACTGGAACATGAAAACTTCTAGTGTAGTGGTGGTGTGTATATGCTCTGAGGATTAGGAAAGCGATCAATCCCCCTCTTCTAGGAGAAGAAGGATCATATGTACCTGACTGGGATGCTGGCGTGGAGGCGAATTGACGGATGGTTGTAACTGCACGTTCTGCACGTGTCGGATTAGTTGTAACGACCAATCACTGGCGCTGATTAATTGAGATTGCATGTCGGGAAATCTGTAAGTGCTCACTTTAATGTCGGGGCTTTACACATCTTCAACGTGGGGAGGATGGTGTTGCATAACGGTAGGCAGAGATTTCAGTAGGCTGTTGTTGAAAGCTTCGGACTCAGAGTTGGAGACTTCAGTTGTGGAGGATTCCGAAGTGATAAAGCCTTTGGAGTGGTGGATATGATTTCGGATTTGGGTGTCTTCGGAACGGGGTAGCCTCGAGAAGGCCAGAAGAGGCGGAGGATTTGGGATGGATTGAGGGACTTAAGGATGTCTCGTGAAAAGCTCTTGATAGCTTGAACACGTGATTGTGGTCGTGGTTAATTTTTAACCTTTACAGATGCCCCTGCTTGTCGGAGCTTGTGGAAGGGAAGCCGGGGAAGCGAAGTTGGTTGGAAGGAGTATTTAATGCCTTAAACTCATCATGGCGCTTGCAGGAGAGGATTGTACGACAGAGCTCTCCAGACCACTGTGGATCTTTTGGAATTAATTGATGGTTATATAGCTGGCTGACAGTTGTCACATCGGGTGGCTGGATCTCCTAAAAGGCTGAGCCGCGCATCTCTTCGAATTTTGACGTCGTTGTGACTGGGATGGTAGGGTTATATGGTTTGACTGCGACGGTTGATCTTCTGTCTTTACTTTAGACTGAAAATCTCGGGATCATGGGCCGACTTTCAGAGATTGTGAATTTAAATTGGAGACGGTTGGGCTTCTCGTTCGTTTACAAATAGAGGGAGATCTGTGGGAGGAAATCATCTTCCGTCTTCTAAAAAAACTCTTGCTTCTAGTTTTATTTTTTTTGCGTCGCCATGTCGTTTGTTCTTCTTTTCATCAAATGGAGGAAGGAGGATAGGGAGAAAGATGAGGAGATGGTGACCATGCTCTCTCTTCTGTGGAGTGTAGAAGGTGTTGCATTAGTTGTCGTGAAGTGGCTGTTACGACGCATTAGTCGTCGTGACAGGGTGTCGCGATTGGGTGCGACAGGTGGGAGTCCTATTTCCATTAATCGGATGGTTATGGGTTGCTCATTTTTTAGGGGGTGAGGTTTGATCTTGGGGTTCAGAGTCTCTTTCCTGAGGGTGTGTACAAGGAATGAGGAGAGGGAGCTCATCGACTGGTATGTTGGTGAATTGCTTCTCAAGGTAGAGCTCATATTTCTTCATTAGAATACTTTGGAGGGATGTGATACCATCACCTTCTTGCGTGTCTTGTCAGAGTCTGTCTCATGGGGATGTCATTGTTGCTTTCCTGGAAGACTCCTTGGGAACCCTCGTTCTTCTCACAATGCAGAGGAGACGATGGTGTCAGTCTGGCAAGTTTGGAGTCGTGGGGAGTGGTGAGGAGGTGTTTCCACCAGAGGGACCTTCATTTTTGTGGAGGAACCTCCTGGTCTTCTCCTTTTCGGTTTTTGCGAGCAATGAGGCGGTGTCTTTCGATAGATGTTCCTCGGAGAACATGCTTTCGGAGTTCGGAGGTAAAAGGCATTGAATTGCTTGTTTAGGAACCATGGCACGGATGAAGGTGGACGACTGCTCCTGGGAGACATCCTTCAATGAACAAACCTTTGTTGTTCAGCATCGAGGTATGTTAATGGTGGCAGGACCGGAGTATTCGGATATGGATCATCTGTTTTTCTTTTTAAAAATGTAAACACAGATATATAAAAGAGAATTTGTATTACTCTTGTCAGATGTAATCAAATATATTTAATGGAATGTACTCGGCTTGGAAAGATTTTCAGAATAGAAATGTATATATATTTCTGGAATTGAAATGGTTGTCTGGATCTTGCATGGTTTGTTTTTACCGTTGGCTATTTTGGAATTGATATGAATATGCTTTTCGGAGTGTTGATCTTTATCTTGATATGATTGGTTGGATATGGAGTGGTTTGGCGAGCTTGAGGTGTTGTTTTCGAGTGGGGGTAATTCCATCAACGATACTTGCCAACTTCGGAGGGCTTTCAGAGGAAAAAAATCTCTACAACAGAGTAGAGACTCCGAGTGAGGGACACTCCCACAACGGAGGGTTTCGATCGCCCGTGGGCTGGTTCTTACGCTGCGACTCCGAGTGGGGGACACTCTCACAATGGGACGTACAAGCATTTTGGATCTGATTGGGGATACTCCCATCAGCGGGCATGAAGGATGCACACACAAGCATGTAATGGAGTACAATAAATGGAATAAAAGTCAATATAAGCATAACAGGGTGGATTAACCAAATTATGTATACTTGGCTTTTAATCGCACGAGACCGGTACATCGAGGGAATAATCTAAACAAGGAAACCTTACTGTATATACCGAATGTCTTGTGCATTTATAAGCTAAATATATACAATCCACGTTAATCCGAGACAAACAATACATGCAGGCTTATGCAAAGACTGTGTTGTTGGAATAAAAGTGGCTTGTGTTTGGATAATAGCTGGATGATCATACATTTTCGGAGTGTTTAGTCTGTATCTCTGGTAGGGTCGGTTGGTTTGGAGTGTTTTGTCAAGCATGCAGTGTTGCCTCCAAGTGGGGGTAATCCATCAACAACACTTGCAAACTTGGTAGAGTTCTGAAGTGATGGTGTGACCCATCGACAAATTGGATGTGTCGACTCTGAGTGGGGGTAAAATCTATCAGCAGAGTGACGATCTGAGTCTCCGAGTGGAGACACTCCCATAGCGGAGGGCTCGACTGCCCGTGGGCTAATCGAGAGGGGCTCGTAGGCTGATGCTTGTGTTGTCACCTCTGAGTGGGGACACTCCCACTTCAGGACGTACAAGCATTAGTGACTGATGAGGGACACTCTCATCAGCATGGTAGGGACTCCGAGTGGATGACACTCCCACAACGGATGGTTTTGACTGCCCGTGAGCTAATCGAGAGGGGCCCACAGGCTGGGCTTGCGTTGCCGTCTCCGAGTGGGGGACACTTTCACTTCGGGATGTACAAACCTCAGTCCTACTGATGGAGGATACTCCCATCAACATGGCATGAACTCCGAGCGGGGGGATTGTTGGCCCAAAAGGTTACACTCTCTATTTGTTTAAGTTTTGATGATAACAAAACACATAGAAGCTATTTGGTACTAATAAGTTGTTTAGAATGAGTTTCAGGTTTGTACTAGTCATGATGGCCTTTCTAAGCTATTGCAAAGAATTATGATGCTAAAAGAAAATGGCGCAAGAGGACATTTTCATAGAAGAGAAGGCTCTAGCTTGGTGTAACGCGGCTCAGAGACTTCCTTTCTCAGTTTTTATAATTTTTAGTGTGTTAAAGAATAGTGTATAGTGTTGAAGCTCAATATTCCCCACACACAAGATTTTGCACACGATTTTTCTAAAAGATGTTTTTCCTATATACAAAATATTTTTAAACATATTCTAATACTTACAAACTCTATTTTATATAGTATACCAAGTCTTGATCAAAATTAATTTGAAAATTATCAAGATCTTCAAAATCATTTTCAAAAGAACTGTTTTTGGCCTGTTGCGGTCGACCGGACGGTCGACCGGCTCTGTTTCAGGTCAGAACGGTCGACCGGGCGGTCGACCGCGCTTCTGACCGTTTGGGTGCGTGCATGTGTGCACGTTTCCCGGTCGACCGGGCGGTCGACCGGGAACCCCATGTCGGTCGACCGAGCTTCGGCCGACTGAAAGCACCCATGTCTCTATTTGGGACGGTCGACCGGGCGGTCGACCTTGGGTTGACAACGGTTATAATTTTTGAAAACCGGTCGACCGTGAGCTTAATTTCAGCCCAAACGGCTAGTTTTTTAAACACGTTTTAAAACGTGGTTTTCTTCTCTAAACGAATTTGAGGGCTGGATTTGGGTCTAATCTTTCTTAATTATTCATTATAACAGTTTACTCTTTAATCCCTACCTTTATCCTATAAATAGGGATGATTAGGGTTGAGGTGATTACAACAATCCATTGCAAAAAGAAATCAAGTTTAAGTCTTTCAAAAGAAGTTTTTGCTCTCAGTTTTTGTGCTCAAAATTCTCTCTTTTTACTGAAGTTTTTGATTCAAAACTCTCTTCAACTTTATTTTCTTTTTCACTTACAAAACTTGAGCTTCAATCCTACACATTATTCTTTAGGGTTTTTATAAGGGAAAAAGTTTTTTCAAGAGAGAGTTTGTGGTCTTTTGATCACCAAGATATCATTGTATTTGTGGCTCCACTACCTCTGGACTTGAGGAGTGTGATTGAGGAGTTGGGTACTCCATTGTGGTTGTAATCCTTTGTGGAAGTTATAGTGGTTAGAAATCCTTCTGGGTGAAGGCGGGGACGTAGAGCTGGGTGCTCGAACCTCGAAACAAATCTCTGTGTTTGCGCTTGGTTTATTTGTGTCATTTACTTGCTTTATATTCATTGCTATATTGTCGATCAATACTTATACAACAAGATTGCATTACGCACCTCAAACTCTTATTTAGAGGAATCACGAGGAAGGAGTTCAGAGCCCTTCACGGGGTATTCGGCTTCTAATCTTGTTTCGGGTGATCGTTGCATCATAACATTTTAAATTTGTGCATTGATTAGCATTATCACCTATTAACCCCCCTCTAGGTGATTTTAATTGGTATCAGAGGTAAGACTCTAGTTTTTGGTTTCACATCCTTAGAGAGATCCTAAAAATTTGCTAATCACTATTTGCATATTTTCATTCATTCACTAGTAAAGATGGCCGATAACATTAAGACCCCTCCCAAATTTGATGGACTCAACTTTCCCATATGAAAAATTAGGATGACTATTTTTCTACAATCTCTAGGTAGTCTAGTTGCTAAGTCCTTGACCAAGCCTTATAGTAGACCCGAAAATGAGGACACTTGGTCCGAACTTACCTTCAAGGAATTTGATGCTAATTCAAAGGCTCAAAATGCCCTACTTTTAGCTTTGAATGTAGATGATCTAACACGGGTTATCCATTGCAAATCCGCCTATGAGATTTGGCAACACTTATTGGTCACTCATGAGGGAACATCACAAGTCAAGAGAGCTAAAATAGATCTCTTGCGTTCCCAATATGAAAGTTTTAAAATGCTAGAAGATGAGTCTATTGATGATATGATTACCAAGTTTACTAAGATTACAAATGCTCTTTCTTCTCTAGGTGATTTCAGGGACATCCCACAACAGAGGGTTTCAACTGTCCGTGGACTAATCGAGAGGGGCCCCGTAGGCTGGTATTTGTTTTGCCGCCTCCGAGTGGGGGACACTGTCACTTGGGGACGTATAAGCGTCAAGGATTGATGGGAGCCCATCAACATGGCAAGGAAACGGTTAGGAATAAAACACATTTTATTTTATTGATTTAAAATAAAATACACGAGCTTTAAAGGGAATATAGGGAGTGTTATTGGTTGAGGTACTTCCCTGTCTTTGGAGAAGTTGGGTCACTCAATCGCTTTGTACTGAGTGATTGCATGCTGTGGCTCGGTAGGAGGTGGAGCGCTTGGTTGTCCTGTACTAGCGGTTGCTCTAGGTGTAAGAACATACTCCTTGAGGAAGCCTTGACGACAAGTTCTTCTCGAAAACGCCTGATGTGTTGAACCAGGTCGCTTACTCTAGAGTAGTAGTCGAAGGTTGGAATTGAGAACTTCCCCGAGAACTCACAGTTCAGGATCTCTTTGGAGAGAGGGGAGTCGAAGACTGTGGTAGCTGAAGGTGTTGATCGGCTATTGAGCTGCAACTTCACCTCCTCGATCCGTCTTTGAATTAGCTCATTGAGGACTCAGATATAGGGAGATTCTTCGATTCTAGGCTCGCTTTTCGACTGCGTTGATGTGTGAGTGTTTTGGAGGGCAACAATTTGGACCTGGAGTTGTTCGTTGAGCTGCCTCAACGCCTCCTGTTCAAGGATATCATTATTGCGGTCGAGTGCCACCTGCTCCCGATCGTGATCTGATTTGGTTTGCCGCTCCTTCATCTGCTCTTTTATGTCGGAAAGTATCTGAAGGACCTGGCCTTTGTACAGCGGTGGGGGTTCTTGGACGTTTGCGACTGCTCCTTGAGACGAGGAGTCAGTGTCCTCGATAGTATGCGGCTGATCGACGACAGGCGGGGGGACTGTGTCCCCAATGGCATTGATGGCCTTGCCCTTTGACGGGACGCCGTTGTCGGTGCTGATTTGTTTTCTCGGGGCCACCGGCGTGTGGAAGGGGTTTTTTTGAGGAAGGATTGGATTGGATGGGAAGGAGATCTTGAGTGTTATGGACTCAGATCTCAATGAAACTACCAGTTTGTAGTGGATAAAAATTAGCTTATCGTGAATTGGACCCCCCACAAGCGAAGTTTGGTTGCTCTCCTCTCCGAGGATGTTATCTGTCAAAGCACATGGAAGGCAACTTTCAGGTTAGGAACACTGGCGTGGTGCTGGCCTAAGACCCTCGGGTGTGAAAATCAGTAGACTGAATGGAAAGGTTGGTGGACCGAACAGAGTATTACTGTCGGTGTATAATGGTGGTCTGGAATAGGAAAACTTCTAGTGTATTAGATGGACTAGCGCATGGAACTGTTAGTGTGGTGATTGGACTAGCGCGAGAAACTGCTAGTGTAGTGGAATGGTGAACTGGAACATGAAAACTTCCAGTGTAGTGGTGGTGGTGTGTGTATGCTCTGATGATTAAGGAAGCGATTGATTCCCCTCTTCTAGGAGAAGGATCACATGTACATGACAAAAATGCTAGCATGGAGGCGTAATTGGCGGATGGTTGCAACTGCGCAATCTGCACGTGCTGGATTTGTTGCAACGGCCGTGATCATTGGCGTTGATTAATCGGGATTGCATTCCAGGGAATCCGCTGTCATGTATAACTGCCCGCTTTAATGTTAGGGCCGTTACACGTCTTCAATGTGGGAAGGATGGTGCACTGTAACGATAGGCGGAGATTTCGGTGGGCTGTTGTTAAGAGTCTAAGACTTGAAGTTGGAGACTTTGGCTGTGGAGGATTCCGGAGTGATAAAACCTTTGAGTGGCGGATATGGTTCCGGATTTGAGTGTCTTGGAACGGGGGTAGCCCCGGGAAGGCCAGGAGAGGCGGAGGATCCAGGACGATTTCAGTGACTTGTGGATGTTTCAGGAAAAGCTATTGGTAGCTTGGACACGCGCCATCATCGTGGCCGTGGTCAAATTTTGACCACTACAGTTATACAAATGGAACACAACAGCAAGTGATCTTTCTACATCACACAAATGAGGCATCTGAGTGAAAAGTTTCTCCTTTCTGTGATATAAAATTTGTTATGTATCTGCACCACTTGGACATGTGTTTACATTTACATTGGATGCTGACTGAGGAGATATGTATCTAATATACATTTTTTTTCCATTGGTTGAGATTCTCATAACCTTGTTGGCAATCTATATTTTCTCTATGGTTATATCTTGATGCTGTATGCTTAAATATGCTACAAAGTACAAATCTTTGATGTTCTTAGGCATTTATAGTTGTGTATGTATGTAGGTTGATTCCCAATACCCCTTCTTTTCTCTTCATTGCCGTTCTGTGCTTCCTCACTCTGCTATCATCAGCCCTCGAGTTTGTGGATTGAAATTTTGGATACTTCAACAGCTAAGACATCTGAAATCCACTAGAAGGCATGGATGGGTTAAAAAACCCAGGAAGCTAGAAATCATAGGAAAAGATCAAGAAGCTGACTGCTTCGAAAGTGCATTGTCCTCTGATGGGAAACCTGTTCAAGATGAGCAACTTCTGAATGGTTAGTTATATTACCAACCTACAAACAACTATGAGACATACCTTTTCTTATTATACTTCTTCCAATTATCCCCCAAGACTTGGATAAGCACTCTGTTCTTGTTGTTGCACTTTTCCGTTTGCTTTCTGTTTTTATTAGGACATTGTTGCAATCTGAGGATATGAACAGCAATGTATTTCTAGCTTTTAGATAAAAAAAGTTTACTTTAGCTCTCTAGCAGTTACAATTAATCTGGAGTTTCTTAGCGTCCTTATTCATGAACTTTACTGGGTACACACTTTCATTTATTGAGTTAAAATTGTTACCTGAGGTCATGCAGTACATAAAAGCTGTAATTTTCTCCCATTTGAAATGTTTGTTAGATTATCTTCCTTTCAGTTCTACTAGATGATAGATGAGGAGATGGATGTATTATCCTATGCCTATAGTTTCTATGTTGAGTTCAGTGCTGCCAAGTGCATTATATATCATATCAAGGTCCTGGCACAACAACCCCAAATGGTTTTAAAAATAGCGAACCTGACACCTGAAGAAAAAGGAAGAGACCCAATCCTCAAAAGACCACAAAAGAAAATGGTAGAGGACAGTAGGGAAAGACACTGATTAAGCATCTTTAAGGTTCAGTATCTGCAGTCAAGTGTCTTGGTGATATTTTTCCTAGCGGATTTTCAAATATTTATCATATTCTGAGGGATCCTTATGCTTCCAGGTGTATACTCATCTTTGGAGTTCAAAAATCACATTTCTCCTCCAAATTCTAAATTATGCGTCAATTCTTTGGGAGGTTGGCAACCTTTGGTTATTGTTATCATTACCATCGTCATCATCACCATTATGTTTTGGTCTATATCCATCTAGATTAATGACTATCTGATGCCATTTGGAAATTTGGCTTATATTATGCATCAGTATCTGATGCCATTTGTAAGTAAATCTTATGTCTTACCTATTCATCAACACTTTCCTCTAGTGGAATAATTCATCTAGACTATAAAAATCTCGTTATAGGTATCAGACCAATGATTTCTAGTATCATTATTATCAATATCAACAATACCATCCATATCGACAATGTTGGCCTGATATGAACTGATATATATATAGGTTAATATTGTTCAGGTACCTCAAAATGTGATACAATATTCCCGATATATATCAAAAGCAACCAATATTTGAAACCGTGATTTGAATGATTGTTCCATCTACGAGCTTAAACTGCAAGACCACAAATGTAGATCATGGAGCTTATTTTTACAGAGATGATATTTGGATACTTAGTGATTTTAGGTTTCCAATCGATAATAATTTTATTTATTTAGTTATTTTGTGGAACAAAGATCCTAGCCTGGCCTTAAACTTGGATCTCCCATAACCCAACAGCACCCCCTTCTTTTTACTACTAGCCAGGCCTTTGTGGCATAATAATTTTAATCTTAAAAAATCTGATTGAACACTGATGTGTATTATGTTTGCTAGGATGGTGCTTTATTGTGCGGTGTGCTAATTCAGTTATATGCAAGGACTTTGACTATTTTCCTCGATCTCTGGAAAATATTTTTACTGAAAATAAAGTCGGACTTTGGAAGTCATCTTAAGCATTATTGTGTTAACTTGATAGAATGGTTATAAAATTCAATTTTGTGAAAAAATAATTTAGATGCTTGACTACAAATGGTCAAACTTACATACGTTAATGAAATTGATACCTCTACACTCTGCAGTGTCTTCATCTAAATAAAGCATCTTGGTTTTCTGTCTATCAACTATTTCTTTTTTGTTATGCAAGTGTAAGTAATCTTTGTTCCATGTGAATACAATTCTAATTATACCATGCCGGTGTTGCATGCTGGAACTTATTTGCTAAATTATTTCGTTTAGTGGACACATGCAGCATAGACTATAATTAGTATTGTTTAGTCTGACATGAGTGCAAGGCATTTCTTTCTCATCCTTTGGTACTGAGGAACTTGTATGCTAGCATATTTTTATTAGGCATGCTACTATCCATGAATTTTGATATGCAACTCCCTTGTTTCTGTATAAGGATTTAAGATATCTGCCTTCAACATTTTTGTCCCAATGTATCTCTGATGTCCACCAGATTATATGCTACATGCTGTTGATACTGGTGTTTGGTTTCTTATTTTATTATTCTTCATTTCTACGATGTAATTGTTTCAGTTAGGTGCCTTTGTTCATAGAGGACATCCAGATTTTATTCTTCAAATAAATACGGAACATGCTTTTCTCTTTGTTGTCAGTTAATTTTTTGTTTTTAATTTTTCGGAAAAGGTTTTGTGTATAGAAGACATAGCATTTCATTTTTCATATGATCATGGAACATATTTCTTCTTTTGCTGTCAGCTATTTTAATTTTTCTAAAGAAGGTTTTTATCAAGTATGCAGACTTAGCTGAAAAAACAACTCCAACAAATTCGCAATCTGCAGAAAGTTCTTCCTCGAGTCATCAAGCTACTGTTTCTATTGATCTTCACTCTCTCCAGGGACTCCTTTATCTGCGGTAGTAAGAAGTTCCAGTGCATACAACAGTCCAGGTGGCAGAGCACCCTCTCTTTGTATTGCCGTAATCGGAGCTACTGGTGAACTTGCAAGAAATAAGGTTTTTCCAGCATTATTTGCTTTGTATTACAGTGGCTATCTCCCAGAGGTATAACATCTTTTCCTTTGCCCTCAAGGTTCGATTTTCCTGATTTTGATTTGCTTTTTGTTTAGTATGCCCAACGCACCATGAGGGTTGTCAATATATTGTTCAGTATATGTAGTTTATATTTTCATATTTTTATGGATGATCTTTTCTACTAAGCATTCCTTTCCTAGGAGGTATTCTTGTTGTTTGGACATCATTTTGACTTGCATCAACTGGTTTGGCAGTTCAATATCATTTTAGTCAAAGGAAAAGACGGCTAAGAAGCATGTTTCACAATCAAAAGCTGATTCGAGACTAGTTAATCAGTATTCATTAAATCTCATTGCTATGAGAGGAAGTGAGTTCCTCCATACAGAGTTAGAAGTGAATATCACATAATCTTCCCAGTTGAATACTGAGCATTTGAAGAGGGTCTGAGTATGAATATGGATAGAATAAGACAATATTTTAGAGGCAGGAGAAAAAGGGAAGCAGCCAACTGAGCTGGTCCCTTAAGTGTCTGCATAGGCTCCTAGGCCACACCTCAAGAATAGGAGGTGTTCTACAAAAATTCTACAAAAGTATGATTCATTCATTGAAAATTACGAGTTATAATATTTCTACATGGACTTTGCTGTATTCACATGTTCACTCTGTAGAAAATGAAAATAGTAGAAGAAGGGAAAGAAAGAAAGCTGAGAAAAAAATAGGGAGAGAGAAAGAAAGAAAGAAATGAACAAATAAAGAAGAAAACAGAAAACAGGGAAATAGAAAGAAAAAGAATGGATAAGGAAAGAAGAAAGAATTAAGAAATAAGAAGACCCTTGCAAGAAAAGAAAGGACAAGAAAAGAAAAATGTACACAATGTCCACTGGAGCTGGAAGTGGTTGCTGAGTCTTCAATGGAGGCGTTCACTGGTATTATGAACCAAGATGGTTTTCCAGTTGCTGTTGTTATTTGGCAACGTTGGTTTACTTCAGTAGTTCAGTTGTCAAGGAAAAATGGAATGTCACGTTAGAGATGGTTAGCTTAGGTGGATATTTTACATGTCTGAGAGTCCAGTTGCATATACTAATTGTGGTGTACAATTATGGGATAATGGGGACAAGATTGGACTTTGATAATTCCAACTGTACTGTCTTGGATGTACACTTCCTCTAACTTCTAAGAGAATGGGGTTTTTGAATTATCGCCTTCTTATATTGATTCAGTTGAGCAGTCCACACCCTAAACCACCCAGGCAGGCCGCCTAAGCGCCTAGGCTACCGCTTTTGAAACAGTGGATAGGTATGCTAGGGTAATTTTGAGGTGACTAGCAAGGGTAAGACCGAAAAAATGAGTGTAGTGCTGTGTAGTAGTGAGGTAACCGAACTAAGACGGCATCAGCTTGTATGAGAAACTGTCGACAAATGTTTGACCCAATTAGTGTCTAAGGTCAGGACTGAGGAAAGAGGGAGGGAAACTGAAGACAAATGATTGCAAATTGTTTTTTTTTTTTATTTTTTGACTTGTAGCCAATACCATTGTATACTTTGGATTACAACAACAACAACTAAGCCATTTGTCCCCAAGTATTTGGGGTAGGCTACATGAACCAAAAGAGAATTACGCCGGAGCGGGCACATGGATCAACTTTCTCCACGCATCCCTGTCGAGCACTATGCCTTCATTAAGACCTTTAGTCTCTATATCTTGTCGTATCACCTCCATTCATGTTTTCTTCGGTCTCCCCTGCGCTCTTTTAACTTGCCATAATTTGATACTCTCTACTCACCGGACTGGCACATATGTAGGTCTACGTCGCACATGATCAAACCATCGTATGCGGTTTTCTCTCATCTATGATAGTTTGGTCACGTGCGACGTAAACCTACAGATGCGCCAGTCCGGTGAGTAGAGAGTATCAAATTAGGGCAAGTTAAAAGAGCGCATGAGAGACCGAAGAAAATATGGATGGAGGTGATATGACAAGATATAGAGGCTAACGGTCTTAAAATTGTATACATTGGATTATTTAGTAAAAAGGATTCCGAAAGCTGATTCAGACAGGTAGGAGAAGGCGTTATGGTTATTGTTATGGGTTTCATTATATAAATAAAAGGAAAAACAGTATTAAAGCTGAGGTGTTTATAATATATCCTATTTCTGTAACATTCTAGGGTGATTGTAATGTCAGATCATAGCAAAGTAGTCAGTCTGTGTAGAAGTGCAACTACTTAATTTTGACAACTACCCTTCTGGAGATTATGACAAGATTTAGGGCTAGATTGGTTCTTATTTCAAGGAATTAAAACTGAAGTCCTTGACATAGAATAGTGAATGGATGCTGCAGTGTCAACACTTTAATATTCTGTATAGCTTGTGTTTAGATATGACATCTCATTCCAACATCTTCCTGCTGTAGGGGTTTTCTTTTTTATACCATGTGAAATATAGTTAAGAAGAATTTGGTCACTTTTTAAAATAAAATATATCAATTAGTTAGGGAGCATAAATGGTTTTATTGTTTCCTGGAACTGTCTCTAGTCAACTCTTTTATAGAACTTTTCACTTCCCTTACTCATTCTTATTTTGCAGAACGTGGGTATATTTGGATATTCTAGGAAGCAGTTGACAAATGAGGATCTAAGAACCACAATTGCTGCAACTTTGACTTGTCGTGTTGATCACCAGTATGTTCGTCTGGCACTTCATTTATCGGTTGCTTACTGATGGAATTTCGACATACTAAATTTCTTATAGAAAATTATGCTGAAACAAAGACACATGCTTCTCCAGTATCGTACATTTGATTTGTCCTGATGCAATTTTCCACTCCTTGATATTTCCGTCATAGCAGTAGGTTTTTGGAATATAGCAGTTGCATACTTGTATACTACTATAGCTCCTTGTCATTACACCAGAACCCCAGAGTAATAATGTTGAATTGATGTAATATAAGAAGTGTTATCTGACTAGAATAGCTTATATAAAATATAGGTTCTTGCCTCCCAACCATGATTGGTTAATGATTGATGGGACATTTAATCAAACCACACCTTTAAACAGGTGGAAAGGGAAGAAGGAACTCTTCTTTTTTGATCTGAAAGCTGCTATCGACTCTTTGCTGGGGGGCTTATGCAGATCAATGCTCTATGCTGGGTGATGGGTTGGATCAGTCGTGGTCTTATATCATGACTGCACCTTCCTTTTCTTCTCCAGAGCCTGGGGAGTGGCTTTGGGTAAAACTGGTTACTAACAGGCATGGTTAATTTGACAAATGAAACTTAAAGATACTTCCGCGGTTTACATTAATTCTTAAAATCATTTGATTAATTTGTATTCACACTTAATTCAATGGAAACTTCTATTTGGAACAACATTACGAGTTCTTCAAAACTTTCTGTTTCATTTGTTTAATTGCACACAATAAGAATGAACATCACATGTTTTATCAAGATTATGTCACTGTGCAGCGAAAACTGTGGGGACAAGTTGGATGCCTTTCTCAGCAGAACGTTCCATATCAATGGAGGACATGACAACAGAACTGGTATGAAAAAGCTAAATTCCCTGATGGAGGAGATCGAGGTAACATCCGAGATTACAGATATTTTGTTTTTTCAACCACATATCTAACTTTTGTGCCAGTTGATTAAAACCTCTGTTTCCATTCATATGGAGGGTTTGAGTTGTGTTAAGTTCTTGTAACTACTACTGCTCCCATTATGTTTCATAATGTGCAGCTAAACGCTTCACCTTATGCAGGGTGACCATGAAGCAAATAGGATATTTTACCTTTCTGTCCCTCAAGAAGCACTTCTTGATGTTGCGTTATCACTTGCTGACAATGCACAAACCAAAAGAGGCTGGAACAGGATTATAATTGAGAAACCATTTGGTTTCGATGCATTATCTTCATCTCAGTTGACTAGTTTTCTTCTATCCAAATTTGAAGAGAAGCAAATATATAGGTGCATAAATTCTCTGCACATCCCAGAGTAATTGTGTCAGTTTTGTTTAAGATAGGTTTAACTTATGTTATTTATTATAATTATTATGTTATTAATTATTATGACACTGCAATTCCAGTGGGTACTGCATACTGTATAGTGTATTAACATTTGGCACAAATGCTGGTTTCAGAATAGATCATCTTCTTGGGAAGGACCTAATTGAAAATCTCACTGTTTTGAGATTCTCTAATCTGGTTTTTGAGCCACTCTGGAGTCGAACTTACATACGAAGCGTACAGGTAGGATTTTTACTGTTAAATATTTTGTGTTGTATCCAAGCTTAATAAATTTCTTTTCATCCATTTTACTACTGCCTTTAATTATTAAACTGCATCTGTGTTGCAGCTCATCCTGTCAGAAGAGTGTGGTATAGAATCACGAGGAAGGTAATCATGGGGCAACCAATTTACAGCAATGTTGTTTATGTCTAACAAACGTACACACATATGTTGCTTGTAAAATAGGTAATTTTATTTACTATTAATTGCATTACTCATGACTGGTTTATAATACTTGAAGCTTACCTTTTGTAGTCTTCTTATAAGAATTTAATTCATATTTTGGGGGAAAATTAAAAGAACAAGATATGAATTACAAGAGGAGGCTAGTTAGTATGAAACGCTACCCCCATATTTTAATGAGGTTTCATGCATTGATGATCTTATATGATATGTTTACCTAATCAAACACCTGAACGATACTCATCGATCCTTGTGCACACTGAACTTGCCTAAGTTGCTCATTTTCTTATGTTCTGATATTTCTTATTCTGTTTGATAACAAGTGGAAACTGTTTTAACTTGTTTCTGATAGCTCTCATAATTTCGGCATTGTTTGAGATCAATCATAATATTCAATAGTTAAACTATTCCATTCTAGTGTAATATTATTTCTGAACAATGATTATGACCTATTGTTGGTTGCTTTGTGAGAAACCTCGTTTTGGTCCTTTACCAATAGTTTCCTATTGGAGAGTGGTTAACATCCATATCGGTTGCAGATACTTTGGTGGCTATGGGATTATCCGCGATGTAGTTCATAGTCACCTCTTGCAGACAATTGCATTATTTGCTATGGAACCACCTGTTAGTCTTGATGGAGAAGATATTCGGAACGAAAAAGTTTGTCTTTCATCTTCTTGTTTAAGTTGCTCCTTTCTACAGAACCATGCCAATTTTGAATACAGCTGCTTGTTGAATTTTATGCAGGTTAAGGTACTCAGATCAATTCGACAATTGAAACTTGATGATGTAGTTCTTGGTCAGCATAAAGCCAGTTCAGAGAAGGTTGATACTTGTATGGACTCGTTGACACCAACATTCTTTGCTGCTGCTCTATACATTGACAATGCAAGATGGGATGGGGTTCCCTTTTTGATCAGAGCTGGAATGGGGCTTATCAAACACCGGTAGGATTACTAGCTCCGAATCACTTGTTCTATCCCTGCCAGGTGCTTGGTTTCTTAAATATTGTTTGGCATCATGAGTGAAACTGAAAAAGCAAATGACTGATTTGTTCTATTATTTCCCCATAACCTTTGGTTTGGGTCCTGTAACTCATCTATAATTTACGAAACTTAAAGAGCTAATATGGTATCAAAGAGCTATTTAAGTAGAACTGTGAGGTGGTGTATCCCATATGGACTTCTTTTATGAGGCTTCGATATTTGCAGGTTCTTCTGGAAAATATCTTGCATCTAAACTCTATTGCAGTGTAGAGTGATTGTAAATATGAACATATGTTTATGTATTTAATCATTTGATTTAATCTGCACTCCTAGCCATTCTTTACCTGTATCCCATGTATGTTAGTCTTCATCTCCATTTTCTGACCAACTACTACGTTTGGCTGGCTGAACCATCCCCAACCAAACAGTATGGCACTGTCAGGACCCTGCCATTTCTGTTCCGAGCCCTCAATGCTATTTTTTTTCTTCTACTTCCGACTGGGGTTTTGTTTCAATTTGACCCTTCTGTTTTGCTTGTATAAGGGCTTGGAGATGAATCATCTCTCTATAATACCTAATCTGGTCTCTTTCATCTTTCTAGACTTTTCATTACGCTCGGGAGATTTTGAAGGTTTTCTTGGTTGCATGAGCTTAGTTGTCTGGGAAATATGATATCACAGGCCAGCTAATTGATTTTCTTTTTAATCTCAGGACAGGCTCCTACATTTCCAATTGTTGCTTCAGCTATGTATTCAACATTGATTCTTCATAACGCATTGCTCAATCACTATTTCTAGCTGTCATGGCTTGGAGTCATGCTCCCCAGCCATTCCCGTTATGAAATAATGGAGTCTGCTATGCAGGCAAACATGGGAAGTAAGGAAATGTTATTGGGCCATGAAGATTAAGTCAGCATGAATATAACATATACAGAGCTAATAGCACCCTGCAAGATGCATGCCTAATAACTTCCTGTAATATGAAAGCTGAATTGGAAAATTTCTAGGTTTGTACCTGAATCAGGAATGGTGGTTATCTATGTAGCAGGTGTACTTTTATTATGAAGCCATACCCGTGTCGGACACGAATTCTTCTCTGGACACTTCTTGAAACTTATTCTTAATCATATACCTAAATTTTTAATTTAGAACATTCGCTGGGAACGTCTTAAACACATTCTACATTTTTCTTACACTTCTTTATTCACATTACATATTTGAGATATTTATTTACTTTTCTTTGTATTATCATGTACTTTAATTGAACAAAAAATACCATCAAACTATTAGCTTGTATAAAACTATGATAAGTTTAAATATGTTTCAATATAAGAAGTTAAGGTACATTGATCTATGTGTATAAACTTTTGGATGCAGAGACATAATTATGCATTTATATTTTTGCACTATTATTATTATTTATATGCATATTCTAGTGTCATGTCAATGTGCCAGTGTCCGACTTTTTAAGAAATTGCCGTGTTCTGTGTTCGCACTGTACTCGTGTCCCGTGTTTATGTCCATGCTTCTTAGGTGGTTATATATATATTTCATGAGATGAAGTTTGAGATCTGGGGATTGATATTGGTAAGGGTTTTTTCTCGTCGTTCATCTTCACTCAATTGCTGCGGGGTGGCTAGCGATCCTAACCATCTCGACTCCCATTGTGATACGGGGTATGATTGTGACAAGGGCTACTTTTTATTATTCATCTTCACGGTTAGGAGAGGAGGCGCACGAGACTTCATTCGATCTCAACTGCTGGGGTGTTAGCGATTCTAATCATCTCGATTCCTGTTATAATCTGTTCTTCTCTCATGTGGAGCTACTACTATGGATTATCCATGGTAGCGAGTTATGTTTAGATTCGCGATAAGAAGTTCAATGGTTTCGCCGATGATCGAGTTTGTAGTTGTTTGATGGCGATCAAACCTGATATCCATCCAGGGTTTGGATCTACAGGGGGGTCGACTATTATCTTTTCTTTTATTTTTGCTCCAATCAGTAGATTGATTAGATCTACAACATGATTAATTTTGTTTCGATTAGTATATTTAGTTGATTTAGCTTTGTGAGTTAATGATCTATAAGAAACTGGATGTTTTATATTTCTTATATTCTCTTCCGAGTAGTAGATCTGGCGAGATGGATGGCGCTTCTTCAAAGCAGAGTCATGGAGCTATTTTTTTGGTGTGTTAATGATTATATGATGAGTTTTTTGAGTTCTGGTAAGTTATAAGAGTTGTATTGAGTGATTGATTTTCATTGAGAGAGTTATTAGAGAGACTGATTTCAATGTAATATTTATATTCCTCTTTTGATTAATGAAAATAATTTTACCGTTCAAATATATATACACACATATGGAGAGAGAGAGACTTGAGTACATGCAGAAGGATTCGAGCCCGAATCCTTCCCACTCAAACTCAATCTCACGACATTCAAATACAAGATCCACTCTGTTGAAGTTGATCTTTATTGTTTAAAGTAACTAAAATAAAAAATCAAGTATTTTGAATAGTTTTTGCCCATTCATCAAGTAGGCGCAAAATGAATGACCGAATAGGAAGTTGATTAGTTTAACGGTGTATAATATTTGAAACCTTAAAAAAAGTTGATATGTGGGGTTTTTTAAATGTTTAGATCATGATCAATGGTCAGATCGAGAATTTATATGTTAAAAGTCAATAGATCTAAGTAAAATATTATTTCGGCCGTTCATTTTGCTCCTATTTGATGGATGGGAAAAAAGTATTCAAAACACTTGGTTTTTGATTTTTAGTTAATTTAAACAATATAGATTAAATTCAACAGAGTGGATCTTGTATTTGAATGTCGTGGGATTGAGTTTGGTGCGACTCCTCCCGCATGTACTCAAGTTGTTCCCCCCCCCCCCCCAAAAAAAAAAAAAAAACCTCCTCACACACAACACACACACAGGTTTGATGAAAATGATAGTAATGAAAATAGAGATGCATGCAATATGCATATGATTGCATTTGCGAAGGCAAAACACCAACTCAGTCAGTGGCCCTCATATATGCAATCATGGGATAGAGCAGTAAAAACCCAAAAGGACAGTGATTTCATTTTGGTTTGGGCGACAACACACAAGCTTCAACTGGTTGGTAGAAATACTCAATTATGTCGTATTATTCAACCATCAGCCTGAGCATCCAAACCTAAATTCTGCACTCTTAGATTTTCTTCTTATTCAGCAATACTTATTGTATTACTTACCCTGAGTTTCATGATGGACATCAAGTGTATAAATATGCAAATATTAACACTTTGTTTTGCTTCATATTTGATAACTATACCATATCGTATGGTGACCACTGACCAGTTACTCAGACTAATGCATAGATTTCCCTTGCATCCAAAAATGTAAGCATCTGCGACACTTCTCAGTTTATAGACTTGAAACCTCGAAAAAATAGTAGATTTATATCATGATCCTCATTCTTTGTGAGAATATTCTTTTGTTGCATTCTCAACAAATCAACTTTCTTGGTATTGAAATTTCTTTGTATCCCTCTGGAATAATATGTATTATGACATTTAAGCCAGTGTACTCTGATCAGAGATGCTCCTATTCCCATATTTTATCTTCTTCAGGTTATTCATGTTTCATCAAATTGTGGTTTATTCTAAGATAATTCTGGTTATTGGGAAACAAGGTAGTGTCTTTAGCAGAATTATGATTGTTTAACTACTTATATCCCTCTTTGATTCATTGCCCTTCACAAAATTGGGATTACTAGCACTGATGAAAAAGAACCACCCTGACTGTTACAAGATTGTAAACTTAAATTAATTTACAGTAGTTAGAGGTATCCACCATCTCGACTTGCATTTGAGCAGACAACTATTTCAATCATGTAATGTCTTTTCCAGACCCTGTTTTGAAAATGTTATCTTTTAAACAAATATTAATTCATTGTTAATATTCAGGGTGGAGATCCGCATCCAGTTTCGCCATGTTCCAGGCAATATCTATCATGAACGTATAGGTCACAACATTGCACTCTCCACCAATGAACTGATTCTTCGTGATCTGCCAGAAGAAGCCATTCTTATGAAGGTGAACAACAAGGTCCCTGGGCTTGGATTGCAGTTGGATGCGTCAGAACTTAACTTGCTTTACAAGGACAAGTACGCATTATTTCTCCTTCAGTCTAGCAACTTGTCACACATTTTCCTTTGGGACATGAAACTAAAGTTGAAAGTTATGGGGTAGCCATCCCCATGTTTGCACCTTTTTATTTTTTCAAAAAAAGATAAAATTTCTGGTCCATTATAACTGTATCTGGCAGTTATCTGTGTATCTCATGGAGACTCAGTTTCATATATTAGAGGGAGGGAGGGAGGGAGAGAGAGAGAGAGAGAGAGAGAGAGTTTATTCATATATTATTGATTGTGGGCAATGCTCCAAATGTATGGGCATAACAATAGTCCTAATCAGAGTCTAATACTAATACTAATGCTAATATAATACTAATTATTATCTCCTAACACTCCCCTTCAAATTGGAGCATATACATCATACATGCCCAGTTTGTCACAAATAAAATCTACTCTTATTTTTTCTAGTGGTTTGGTAAGATCTTGCTAACTGGTCTCCTGAAGATAGATGCTTGGCCACAACGATTTTATCCAAAAGCTTCTTACGAACTATATGACAATCAATCTTCAATGTGTTTTGTTCTTTCATGGAACACATCATTTTTAACAATGTGTATTGCTGCCTTGTTATCACCATATAGTCTCATGGGACACTCTGGGGAAAAATCACTGTCAACAAATCTTTTCTCCAGATTATCTCTAATGTAACATTTGCCATTGCCGTATATTATGATTTTGCATTGAATCGATAGATCATATTCTGCTTCTTGCTTTTTCATGACACAAGATTTCTTACAAGAAAGACAGAATATTCTTTGGTTGACCTCCTATCAAAAGGACACCCTGCCCCGTCAGCATTCGAGAAACCTACTACTCGAGTGTGTCCATGATCTGAATAAAGAAGTCCTCTCCCCGGAGCTTTCTCCAAATATCTCAAAATTCTCATTACAGCCTGCAAGTGAGTAATCCTCAGTGCTAACTAAAACTGACTCACGACACTGACTGCGAATGTGATGTATGGTCTGGTCACCGTCAGGTTAGGTCAATTTTTTCTACCAATCTCTTTGTATTGTCCAACATCCTCAAGAAGCTCTCCCTGATATGGTAGCATTTTTATGTCCACATCCCTTGGAGAATCATTACTCCCGCATCTTAGCATCCCAACCTCCGAAAGCAAGTCAAGTATATATTTTCTCTGTGACAGAAAAATACCTTTTTTGGATCTGACCACCTCAATGCCTAAGAAGTACTTCAGGGATCTAAAACCTTTGGTGTAAATTGTAAAAGTGCTTCTGCAAGTACTTCTTCAGGCTATCAATACCCTTCGTGTCATCTCGTGTGATCACAATATCGACATACACAACTAGCATGATCCTCTTGTCATGTTTTATCCGCCAAAACACAGAGAGATCTTTTGCTACTCGATAGCGACCAAATTCCTAAATCACTAAAGTAAAGCACCCAAATCAGGCTCTCGGAGATTGTATCATACAGTAAAGTGACTTCTTCAACATGCAAACTTTCTGTGCACATTAAAGGACCTTGGGGTTCCATCCTAAAAAGGTTAATCTATTAGGTAGAGTGGCCCAAATCCTTATATATCCATCCCATGTCTAGTCGATGTGGGACTACTTATTCGATCCAAATTTCAACAATCTCTCTCGAACAAAGAGCTTACCTGCAAGTTCAACTTTCTTCACAATGGAAGACCAAATGCTCGATCGAGATCTAACTCTTCACTGCGTGGGGTAGATGATAAGGACATCACACCGCTTAGGGACGATTCGATCGCGTCTATTCAGGAATCGTCGTAATGCAATTCTTTGGTTTTAGTCTAGTTCTATTTTAGACTTATTTTAGGTTAATTAGCTGTTGTAGTAGGTACCTGACTAGATATTAACTGTGCAAGTAAATTAGTTTGAATTTGTGATCACTTGACTAGATTTGGAATTAACTATGTTAGCACGTGAATTTTGTCACTGTCTCTGCATCATATCTTCTTAATCACGTGTTAATTTACATAACTTAGCGCTGGTATTATTTATCATTGATCTAATTTCTGAGTTTTCCTGCATAACATACATATCACGTTAGAATAGTTTTCATTTAGGGTTAGCTAGGCACTTACATGCGTAATAGAAGTGGTAGAACTTTTTTTGTAGGAGAAATTTCTGCACCAATAGACCCTAGCTTTCATGATACATTTAACACAATCATTGATAAGATGGAAAAGATGGATCAATAACTACAAGAACTTAGAGATCAGGTTGATGTAAATTGTAGGAATTTAGCAACTTGACTTGATAGGCTAGAAACCAATCGTAGGAGAGCCATGGAGGAGGATAATTCACGAAATGGCAGTAGGTCACCCAGGCGAGAGAGCGCTCAACCCTGCAATGCAGCTGACGCTGATGCCCAGTATATCAAGAGCGTTAAAGTTAACGCTTCTTCCTTCAATTGGCGCTTGGACCCTCAAGTTTATAAAGACTAGCAGTTGGTTATAGACCGCTACTTTCGCTGGCATGACATGGCTGAGTCTAGAAAAATTTAATTGCCATGATGAAACTAACGGGACAAGCTGGACAATATTAGAAAACCTTGAGAGGATAATGAGGTACAAAAGAGAAGACCCAATGGAGACTTGGGAGGCATGAAAGAGAAGCTTATATTGAAGTACGTTTCACCATCATTCAGTCAGCAATTACTGGACAAGTGAAATAGATTGACTCAAGGGAACAAATCAGCCATCAGTCACATTGCTAAGTTTGATGAATATTTGAATTGGTGCGGAGCAATCGAGTTAGAGTCGCCCCAACAGACCCTATCTGGGTTTAGGTCCGGTCTTAGGGATGATTACCGCCGGGAGCTCATCGCTCAAGGTATCACGACTCTAGAGAAGGCATATCAAGATAGTTATCGACTTAGATCAGTCTAGAGCATTCTATTTCACTGAACTGATTTTAGGGATAACTCTAAGACCATCACTACTAGCAAGCCAAGTTTTAGTCGATCTTTTCCTGCTCCGAGCAAATCTACCTCTAGTTCATCTAGCGTCAAACCAGTAGGTTCTTCTAGTGCGAAATCGACCAACCCTGGAAGGAGAACGGTTAGTGAACCGACAAAGGTCAACCTGTGGACCTAATGCTATAGATGTCAAGGGTATGGACACCTTGCTAGTCAGTGCCCGAATCAAACCAAAATCCTCTTAGTGAAAGTTCTCATCGAAGATATAAAAGAAGAGGATGACGTAAAAGAGGCCGTGCACCAGCAGGATAATGACTCGAAATCCTCTACCGAGGACTGTGAATTCAATTGCTGCATTAGAACTGTGGATGTGATGAATCTAACTCCGAGTGTAGACAGAACTCGATTAGGAGTAGTTAGGTGCACTTTATCGCAGCGCGAGCAAGTGAACGATTGTAGAACTGGCATATTCAAAAATTGGGAACAAAAGATGCAGGGTGACAGTGGATAACGACAGTTGCATCAAAGCTGTTGCGTCGAAATTAATCACCACCCTAGGGATAAAACCAGTAAGGCATCCGAAGACAAGGTTACGTGGATCAACGCCACATCTATAGACGTGCAGGAGAGGTGTCAAATTCCCATCTAGTTGCCACATACACAGATAACATGTGGTGTGATATTGATATATTCTCCCTATGGATGTTAGTCATATCATTTTGGGACGACCATGGTTGTTCGACTTAAACATGACCATTTATGGACGTATCAACCAATGCTCGTTGACTCATAACGACAAGGTGAAACTAATGCCGAATCAATCTAAACCATCAACCCTAAAAAGAAAGTTAATAAGGGTAAAAGTGATTGCATCGGCTCCTGAAAAGAAGAGTGATAAGGGCAAAGATAAGATGATGATGAACTTGATTAGCTACAATCAAATTGAAAGGAGCTTGAATGAAGGATTGAAGTGCTATGCACTTGTGGCTAGAGAAGCTGAGCCAGAGACCGAGACGCAGATCTCAGGACATATTAAACATACTGGAAGAGTTTTTCGAAGTTTTTCCAAAAGATCTGCCAGGTGAGTTGTCTCCAATGCGAAACATTCGACATGTCATTGACTAAGTCTCAGGAGCAACCCTACCAAACTTGCCCCATTACAGAATGAACCCTGTTGAGCACGCAGAGTTACAATGACAGGTAGAAAAGTTACTTGACAAGGGGTTCATCAAAGAAAGTTTGAGCCCGTGCACAGTCCCACACTTTTGACGCTGAAGAAGGATGGCACATGGCATATTGCGTGGATAGTCGCGCAATCAACAAGATAACTGTCAAGTATCGTTTTCTCATTTCCCGTCTTGATGATATGTTGAATCTGATATCAGGTGCTACCATCTTCTCTAAAATTGACCTAAAGAGTGGATATCACTAAATTAGAATTCGACCAGGGGATGCATGGAAAACTGCCTTTAAAATCAAAGATGGGCTTTTTGAATAATTGATTATGCTCTTTGGGCTGTCCAATTCTCCTAGAAAATTTATGAGAGCGATGACTCAGTTCTTCCGGTCATTTATCGGTAAATTCGTAGTGTACTTTGACAATAAACTGATTTACAGCTGAACTCAGGAGCAACACATGGACCATCTAAAGCAAATTTTTCGGACGCTCCAAGCTGAGAAGTTTTATAAAAACCCAAAGAAGTGTGCCTTTTGTACAGACATGGTTATCTTCCTAAGATTTGTTGTTTTATCTGAGGGAGTTTCTGCGGATCCTGAGAAGGTGAAAGCAATCACTGAGTGGTCACAACCCGAACAATTAGGGAAATCTGAAGTTTTCATGGGTTAACCACTTTCTACTGACGGTTTATAAAAAATTTTAGCGCTATTATGACACTGATAACTGTCTGTTTAAAGAGGGATTTCAGTGGACTCCTGCCGCCACCAAGACTTTTTCTGAAATTAAAAGGATGATGACCGAAGCCCCTGTTATGCGTCTCCCAGATTTTTCGAAGGTGTTTGAAGTAACATGTGACGCATCGGGGCTAGCGATAGGTGGTGTGTTGAGTCAAGAAAACCACCCATTTGCCTATTTTAGCGAGAAATTAAATGGCATTTGCAGCGTTACTTCATATATGACAGAATTCTATGCGGTTGTGCAAGCGTCTTGTTATTGGAGACATTACCTGCTACCACAGGAGTTTGTGCTGTATTCGGATCATGAGACGCTGAAATGTCTCAACTCTCAAAAGAGGCTAAATGCGCGACACAACAAGTGGGTAGAATTCCTTCAAGACTACATATTTGTCCTCAGGCACAAGGCAAGAGTTGAGAACAAGGTCGCTGATGCGTTCAGCTAGCGTGTAATGATTTTGGTAACTATGAGCACAGAAGTGACTGTGTTCGAGAGATTGAGGGAGGAATATAAATCATGCCCCGATTTTGGGGAAATTTATGTCATGTTAAGGGACAACTTTGTTCGAGAGATGGACAACTTTTTGTTACAAGACGGCTATCTATTCAGGTTCCATAAGCTATGTATTTCTCGTACAACCCTCAAGGATTTTCTCTCTTAGGAAATACATGCGAGAGGTCTGGCTGGACATTTCGGCCAGAACAAGACGATTGAGGCTGTCGAACACAGATTCTACTGGCCGAGCTTGAAGAAACATGTTGCTAAGATCGTTGGCCAATGTTGCGCGTGTCAACTCATCAAACAACAAAAACAGATTGCCAGACCTTGCACTCTCCCTGTGCCCAGTTGCCCCTGACAAGACGTGAGCTTAGATTTTATACTAGGATTGCTAAAAACACAGGAAAAACATGATTCTATCTTAGTAGTTGACAGATTCTCTAAAATGGCTCAGTTCTTCCCGTGCTCTAAGACGTCCGATGCGTCATGAGTAGCTGTCATTTTCTTTGATAATGTCGTCAAGTTGCATGGGTTGTCCAAAATTATGATGTCCGATAGGGACGTTAAGTTCATTTGCTACTTCTGGCAGATACTTCGGCACAAGATGGGCACCAAACTGAAATTTTCGACAACATTTCATTCACAAACGGATAGCCAAACCGAGGTGGTTAATAGAACATTAAGCAATCTCCTTGGGTATCTCGCGTTGGGGAAAATATGAATACTAGGGATCTCATTTTGCTTATGGTCGAATTTGCATACAGTGGTTCTGTCAATAGGACTATAGGTCAGTCCATTTGAAATAATAACTGGCTTTAAACCTAAGCAGTCGATTGATTTAATTTCCATGGCTCATCATCATTCTAGGATATCAGACTCTGCATCAATATTTGCATCTCATATACGTGCACTACATAAGGAGATCAAAGAGAAGATAATGAAAAATAATGCTAATTATAAAACTTCTGTAGATTTACATCGTAGATTAAGGACATTAATGTCTATGTGATGGTCCACATGAGATATGAGCGGTTTCCTCCGGAACGGTGAAGAAATTACACGCGCGAAGTGCATGACCATTCCGATTCATCAAGAAGATCAATTCAAATGCTTATGTTGTGGATCTCCTGCCGGACTTTGGTATCAGTTGCACTTTTAATGTTGAGAACTTGATTCTATATAGAGGTACTTTTGATATCTCTTCTGATCCATTCATGAATAAGCATACCCAAGACATTCTTTCTGAGAGCCCTCCATTACCTCCACTTCCTTCAAAATTATCCTATGCAGTAGAAAATATACATTCTATCTTGGATGATCAGATATTCTCTACTAGAGACGGAGAAACGCTACCCTATCTCATGAAGTGAAAAGAAATATCTGATTCATAAAACTCTTAGATTACTGAGGAGGACTTCTGACAGCTTGACTCCGACTTAGTGGAGTGCTATCACAGCCAACAACTTTTCACCACATACTCGACATAGTCGAGTTCTTCTCATCGGAGGGAATTGACGAGGACATTACACTGCTTATAGGACGATTTGATTCAGCCTATTTTAGGAAGCGATGTAATGCAGTTCTTTGATTTTAATTTAGTTTTTGTTTAGACTTATTTTGTATTAATTAGATGTTGTAATAGGTGTTTCTTACATGTGAGCGTTTAGTACCACTTCGGCTATTTCGTAGAAGTACTTTCTTGTAAAGCCTATAAAAGGCTCTCTATACTTCTCTTTTAAATCATTGAATGATTAGAGATTATTCTCAAATATTACAGCTAATTTCTTGAGTTCATTTTGTTCCCTGAGGTTTGGGTGAGAAGCCTGGGCAAGGGGCGAAAACCCGAATTCTATCTTGTTTCTCAATTTTAAATTTTAAAACCCTAATTTTGATTTGAAGGTGATTGTGATTCAGGTTATATTACATCAGCAGATCACGTCTTATGTGAAACACCAATTGTAGCCAGCCACTCTACACCACGTGGGTGACGGCACACCCATTGCAAAAGAGCACCACTGTCAAATATCTCGCGAGCCCAACAATCACACAAGTGATTTTTTTTCCAAATTATTTTACAAGAGTTCACTACTGCGTCTTCTTGCTCCAATAATATCAAACATCACCCCTACACACGATTAAGTTCGGGCCATGGCTTTGATACCTTGTTAAGATTGAGAGAGAGAGAGTTATTTATGTATTATAGATTGTGGGCAATGCTCCAAGTATATAGGCATAACAATAGAGTCCTAATCAGATACAAAATCCTAATCAGAATCTAATACTAATACTAGCATAATATTAATTATATCTCCTAGCAACATTCATAGCAACTGTCTATGATACGCAGGTATGTGGAAAACAGGATTATCTCCATGAGCTTGATACCTTGTATCTGCAGATATCTGCGTGAATAGATGAATAAGTTTTTGAGCCCGCAATTAGCTCAGTGTACTATTATATCATTTTCTTGCAGTTTGTGATGGTAGTCGTCTGCTACGTCACACATTTCTACATTTGCTAATTTGTGTTCCATCAACCTATCTGTATTTGATACAGACATAGAGTCATTATTTCCGAGGACAATGAGCCATTACTATATTTATGTGACGGTGATGCAAAATACAAAAATATTGGAATAAAAGCTGAATACTTTGGACAAACTGAGAATAACATCAGTATCAGGGTGAAAGCTTTCCCTTCAGTCATTTTGTCTCCAAAACAGCGAGTAAATGTTTTTTCTCCTTTGCAGGTATGATGCAGAAATTCCGGATTCGTATGAGCATCTTCTGTTGGACGTGATTGATGGTGACAATCATCTCTTCATAAGGAGCGATGAACTGGCTGCGGCATGGAATATTCTCACCCCAGTCTTCCGGGAGATCGATGAGAATAAGATAATTCCCGAACTATATGAGTTTGGAGGAAGAGGGCCTGTTGGCGCATACTATCTAGATGCAAAACATGGTGTTCGATGGGCGGATGATTAAGGATTGAACAACTTTTTGTTGTGGAGTATTGATCAGCTTAACATCCTGGAGACGGAAGCGAGAGCATTTAACATCCAGATATTGAGATGTTTCCTGTAATTTTGTATCATTTATCTGTTTCTTTTCTTCCTATGTGATATTGGCTCCATATTCCAATATTGCTTGTTGCTTTTAATCTTACCGCAAATAAATCAGTGGGAGCCTTTTGTAAGTTGTGACATTTGGAAAATGTTGATCCGTATAAATTACAGCAAGCAGTATGTTGCTAATAATTGCATTGTTATTGAATCGTGCATTTTTAATCATTTAGAATTATTAAATGGCTATATTAAAGATAGCAATCCGTGGACATTATGTGAGTTTTGAAAGTTTATTTAGGACTGAGAGTAAGCAGATAAAGTTTACATATTAATTGAACTTATTGCTAGATTGGAAATATTGATTTTTTTTTTTTTTTGGAAGAAAATACAGTGAATATATTTGTACCAAAGGAAAATGATTATTTTGTAGCGAGTGTTTCCTTGGAAATACTTCAGCTCGCTATGCAATTAATAGATGTCACTTAAATAGACTTGGATATTGTCATACTTTGAAGATAGCACCCCTCCTCCTCCTCGAAATTTTATATTTAACCCCTCAAATGAGAACAGAAAGAGGTTTGGTGTGCGACAAGGAATTATGTTATCATCTTACTAGTAGTCATATGACTCAAACTTCTCACAACCTATCTCCATTACTTTTCTCTAGGTGAAAAAATAGATATTTTTTATGTAAAAGCATATAGTTCTAAAAACTCTATTTTTTTCTCTAGTGTTTAAAGTAGACGTGTCATAAAAAAGATGGATAATTTTTATAGAAATTAAATGGACTATTTTTAGTGAACTCCAACTAGACTCAAGTGCAAGCTGTTTTTAGATTCACACATTTTCTAATATCAAGTTGCTAATGTTTATGTAATGAAATCAAGTAGAAGGGTGAACTTGAAAAATAAGGCTGAGGGAGGCCACATCATATACAAATCTACAAATATCAGGCGGCGGAGATCATTTTCCAATATTAAATAGATATTATTTTAGAGGAGGGATATTATTTGCAAAATGTGTACTATAAAAAGTGTGTTATCTGCAATTTTCCTTGTTACAATTTTCAAGACTTTGGTAACAAATAAATTACTGCCAGCTTAACAATCCTATTCTCAAACATTGCTCATTTTAGGGTTTTCCCAACCTTTTTTTTATTGAAAAAATTTTCAAACGAAGAGGAGAAGACGGAGATGCCGTCACTTCAAACAGCGCTGCCACCAGAGTTCGCAAACAACACGATCAGAGTGAGAAAATTCATTCCGCTCTCATCTCATAATTTTTCTTACCAGTTTTTTTAAATTCCCTCAAAATTGTATGATCTGACGATGATTGCTTTTCTTTCACAGTTGTATCGCGAGTGCTTGCGAAGGCTCAATACATTGGGCATCAGGTGATTTTATTTTTTTCACTCTTTTTGACTCAAGTGATCAAATGGATTTCTTGTTTCTTGCCTTAATTTCGTACAAAATAAGAAACTAGGGGTGATTTTATTTGGAGATGTGCATTGCTTGTGCAAGTGTCTGAAGATTAAAAACATTTGAGAATTGAGATGTAGCCTTCAAAATTCTCTTCAATACTTGTATGAAATGTATCAGCACAAACCTCGAGCTTAGTGACGAATGAAAAAATGTGATCTTTTTTTCTTTTCTTAACATCATTTGAATCAACGGCTCTGGGATATTATTGTTGGGAATATGAAGAATATATGTGAATCTTTGAATTGAATTACGGCAAGATCTGTTGATCGAATCAATTGGATGATGGTTGGAGTGTGTTCTCCTTCCATTGGGGATGAACGTGTATATTCACATGTTCAATTCCGACTTCGAATGAATGAGATATTCAAATCTAAAGATTGCCTAATTCAAAATCAAAATTGGACTAAAGGTAGCTAAAGACATTTAGTCTCACATTGGCTATGGGATGGAAGTTTGAAGTGTTTAAATAGTGAAAAATGGGAACAAAGGGCGTGCCCTTTGGATACTTGGAGTTTTCGCGCGCGATTGGGAGGAAACCATGCCCGCACATGCGCAAGCGCGCCGCCGCTGGCGGCGGCGGGTGTGCGGGCGGCAGGCGCCGGCGCCGGTGCCGGGCTCGGGCTCGGGACGGGTTCGGGTTCCCTACCGGCCTGGTTCTTTTTGATCCGGGTCTCAAGGGTATGGGTTACGCGGAGCATACCCACTCCGCTATCCGAATCTGAAACGAACCGTTGCAACGGTTCAGACCGAACCGTTGCAACTGTTGGTTGGGTTCGGACCGAAATGCCCCTCCCGTAGCGCTATAAATAGCGCTCCGATTCTCTCAATTAAGACACACCAAACCAAAATTTGAGTTCTGAAGGAGATCCTCTCTCTCTCTCTCTCAGTTTTGAAGTGACTTCCAAACAGGAAGTGAGAAATCTGCAACTCGGTTTTCAAAGCAAGTGGGAATTCTGCAACTCAGATTCCGAAGCAACTTTCAAGAGATTCTGCAAAATTCGTTCTGAAAGAGGGCTCAAAAAATTCAACAGATTCTTTAATAGAATTGTTCTCTGAATCTGGGACTTCTAAGGAAAAATATTCTTCTACCTTCCTTCTTCCTCTACAGTGGATGCTCCTCCAAAGTAAAGGCAAATATTCTTCCGAAATTTGTCTTAGTCCCACTGCTTCAATAATCCTGTGAAGGTACTGGTTAACTACGGTTCGACCGTACGGTGATTTGGTAGTGCTATCCAAATACTGTGAAAGAGTGTTGTATCTTGGGAGACCAGCATCCAGTAACCCGTTAGCACCGGTGCGGGGAACGTAATTGTTTTAAGATTGTTAGTTTCTGGGATCAATCTGACAACTAATCAAGATCACTGAAATATCACCGATCTAATTGGCCAGGTCGGTTAATATCAGGTGAGAGGTTTTCCGTTCAATAGAACGTTCCTTAATTAAAGAACCACCTTTCAATTACCTTCCTTGGTTAAACACCAATTAGACTGGTATAAGTCAGTCTCAATATACTGATATTCAGTATATCCCCTGTATAAAGAAATTAATTCACTTATACAGTACTTGGAGTTTCTCCACGATAGTAGCAACCTGAAAGGTTTCAGGTAGAATCATACCTTCGGCTTCTATCTCGTGCAAGATAAGTTAGAACTCTTACACCTGACTGATTATAGTCTTGTTATCCACCATTTTGTACTTCAGAAATCGTCCTACGACGAACTTCTTGGTACCAACATCCTCAGTCTTGTACTTCTTATCAAGACTGGCCCATAACTTCTTTGCCGTTGTGATAGGACTGTGACATTGTAAAGAGAGTCATCCAGTCCATTTAAAATATAGTTTCGGTAAAGGAAGTCACCTTGAGCCCATGCATCGACTGCAAGGACTGAGTCCCGATCAGTTCCGGGTTCTGGTGGATCTTCTTGCAGGAATTTGGCCAGATGCAGAGTGGTCAAGTAGAAGAACATATTCTGTTGCTACCTCTTGAATTCTGTGCCATCAAAATTTCCTGGCTTCTCCGGCTTCGGGTTAAGAAGTGGAGTAGAGTAGTCTACTCTTAATAGAATGATCACCTATGTGAGTATAGAGTTGGGTCGGCTCTTTGGGAATTTTTATGGAGGCTGTTATTCCCTAAAGATACTCTCTGAAATCAAGAATGTCCAGGGCCAAAATGGACACAACCGAGAACCAAAGTTGATTTGGAAAGTCACTGTGTGAAGCTTGTTGACTTGGCTTACACTAACGGCTAACAGTTCAAGACCTAGTTCACTGATTAGTCAGTAAGTCCGATAAAGCTTTCGCTATGGAAGGTTCAAGACCTAGTTCACCTATCCTGATGCAGTCTCTTTTCTAAAGTATCTTTCACAATAGAGTCAGTCTCTTTGTGTGTCAATTCCTTAATTCTCCATTCATTGTGGGGGATTGTTAGGAATATGAAGAATATGTGAATCTTTGAATTGAATTACGGCAAGATCCGTTGATCGAATCAATTGGATGATGGTTGGAGTGTGTTCTCCTTCCATTGGGGATGAACGTGGTATATTCACATGTTCAATTCTGACTTCGAATGAATGAGATATTCAAGTCTAAAGATTGCCTAATTCAAAGCCAAAATGGGACTAAAGGTAGCTAAAGGCATTTAGTCCCACATTGGCCATGGGATGGAAGTTTGAAGTGTTTAAATAGAGAAAAATGGGAACAAAAGGCGTGCCCTTTGGGTACTTGGAGTTTTCGCGCGCGATTGGGAGGAAACCATGCCCGCACATGCGCACGCGCGTGCCGCCGGCGCCGACGCCGGGCCCGGGTCTGGGTCTGGGTTCGGGTTCCCTACCCGGCCTGTTCTTTTTGATCCGGGTCTCACGGGTATGGGTTACACGGAGCATACCCGCTCCGCTATCTGGATCCGAACCGCCCCGCGCAACGGCTGTCTGTAAATCGTCGCGGCAGTTGGGTGGTTGGACAGTTGCTGCGGTTGAAACGAACTGTTGCAACTGTTCAGACCGAACCGTTGCAACTGTTGGTTGGGTTCGGACCGAAATTCCCCTCCCGGAGCGCTATAAATAGCGCTTCGATTCTCTCAATTAAGACACCAGACCAAAATCTGAGTTCTGAAGGAGATCCTCTCTCTCTCAGTCTTGAAGTGACTTCCAAACAAGAAGTGGAAAATCTGCAACTCAGTTTCCAAAGCAAGTGAGAATTCTGCAACTCAGATTCCGAAGCAACTTCCAAGAGATTCTGTAAAATTCGTTCTGAAAGAGGGCTCAGAAAATTCAACAGATTTTTTAATAGAATTGTTGTCTGAATCTGGACTTCCAAAGAAGAATATTCTTCTACCTTCATTCTTCCTCTACAGTGGGTGCTCCTCCAAAGTAAAGGCAAATAATCTCCCGAAATTTGTTTTAGTCCCGCTGCTTCAATAATCCTGTGAAGGTACTGGTTAATTACGGTTCGACCGTACGGTGATTTGGTAGTGTTATCCAAATACCGTGAAGGAGTGTTGTATCTTGAGAGACCAGCGTCCAGTAACCCGTTAGCACCGGTGCGGGGGACGTAATTGTCTTAAGATTGTTAGTTTCTGGGATCAATCTGACAACTAATTAAGATCACTGAAATATCACCGATCTAATTGGCCAGGTCGGTTAATATCAGGTGGGAGGTTTTTCGTTCAATAGAACGTTCCTTAATTAAAGAACCACCTTTCAATTGCCTTCCTTGGTTAAACACCAATTAGACTGGTATAAGTCAGTCTCAATATACTGATATTCATTATATCCCCTGTATAAGAAATTAATTCACTTATACAGTACTTGGAGTGAGATTCGCTTTAAGCGTACCTCACTCCAAGTACTGTATAAGTGAATTAATTTTTTATACAGGGGATATACTGAATATCAGTATATTGAGACTGACTTATACTAGTCTAATTGGTGTTTAACCAAGGAAGGCAATTGAAAGGTGATTCTTTAATTAAGGAACGTTCTATTGAACGGAAAACCTCCCACCTGATATTAACCGACCTGGCCAATTAGATCGGTGATATTTCAGTGATCTTGATTAGTTGTCAGATTGATCCCAGAAAGTAACAATTATTAGTCCTTATATTGATTAACACATGTCCTGTTATGTGCAAACACTGTATACTCGTGGTATAATTGAACCCATGCATGAGATTGCGAGTTTATAAGTACAGATGATGATGATGGTAGAAAGGAAATTTGTTGATGTGAAGATCTTTCTTACTAGCCAGTGTCGCACCTTTGAATGATTGGCACCTCAAAGGTCTCATTTTTGGAGTGATGTAGTCATCATCCACGACTTTTAAATTTCACGCTGAACCCGATGTCAGTCATGCACAACCTCATCATGAGGGTTTCACAAGTTAAACAACTCAAACAGCGTGACTGTCGGGTCTTTAGATAAACAATGCTGCATTAGTTTTCCTCCAATCCAAAGTTTTACTGAAAAAGTTTTGGGCTTATCCATAAGATATTTGGGAGGGCCTCGACCTGCTTCAGGAGCCGGGTTTTGATGTTTTGTTTTGTTTCTAGATGATTACCCTCATAATACTTTGATTCATTTTTAAATCCAGATTTGAAGCTATTGATGTGTTTAAGATCTTCCAATGCATGGAAACTCATTTGATTAAGGGATTCAGCCCTCAGATGCGGGAGTTTGGCTGAATTTTCTCTGTAGATCTGTTTCTTATCTACAAGATACTGTTTGCTTTATCTTGACCTTAATATGAAACACAAACACTGCAAAGTGAGTTCCTTGTCTGTATTAGTCACTTCGACAGTTGCACGGCACTTCCCGATATGTAATGGAGAGCCGTATCAAACAGACCCATGTCATTAGAGAAGCCAAAAATGTGTGTCAAAGCTATCAGCTTTATAAAAATACTAAAAGTTGTGTGGGCATTTTGAAACCATATGGTTCTTAAACACATAAAAGAACATCCTTTGACATGATTCATTTTAGCAGAGTCTACTTGCAAGCATGTAAGGGGCATCATAAGCTCATCGGCTATGTATTAGATTGGACTTTTAAATTTCTCTATTTGTTTCATTGTTGCGCCCTTCGGAGGAATTCCAATAACGACACACCAATCACCAAGATCAACATTCCAACGCAGAGTCAATCACGAACCAATTAGTGCGAACACAAATACAAAAGAGAAAGTGAGATCAAATGATTTAACGAGAATCGACAACTTACCTATGTCCTCGAGGCAAAAGAGAGAATATCTTATTCAACAACAGAGTTATAAGAGTTATAATGATGATCCGAAAATCTAACTAGAGAAACTACACACTAGGTCATAAAAATCTCACAAACAAACTAACCCTAGAACTCTCAATACAGTTCACTTCTCAAGGTGCAACAACTGATGGGGACAATACCCCTCAACATATAGCCAGACAATTTACAAAGAAAAGAAAACCAAAAACTTTGAAATCGGATCAAAAACGAAGTCAGAATCCAAATAGGAGATCAGGTAGCACCGACGTGCGATCGACCACTAGTTGTGCAGGCTCAAACACTGCGCTCCGATTGGTCAACTGGGCGGTCGACCGCTAGTTGTGCAGCGTCAAAATTTTCATTCTGGATGGTCGACTGACATCACTTGTCTCCTCTGTTGTGCATGTCCGTCGACCGACCCAACTCCTTTCTTCTGAACACTTGTTCACGGCGGTCGATCGGGTGGTCGATCGACCCGTGCCTCTACGTGAACTCCATGCTGTTATTAGCCATGTCCTTTTCCACTGAGCTTCAAAGCTTCTCTGAACTATCCAATGAGTTAAAAAACTATATCAAACAGTTTTAGATCTTCTCCATAACTCTCCACCTCGGTAAAGATTTATCAAATCTGAGCCGAACTCAATGAATCAACTAATTTCGACTCATCCAACCGACTATGCCATTATGGCTGCCTACGTACCCCTGTCCAAGGGATTAAGCTACACATAGTTTATCCAAACGAGCTCCACTGAGCTTTACTAACTGGAACTTATTTTGCAGCAACGAACTCAAACGATTGAGTTATATGAACCTCACCATCTCGATCGCTATGGAGAACAACGATCTTCAACTTTAGTTGATCTTAACTTGAGATTCACGCTTCTTCACCCACTTTCGTGGATTCAATTTGGTTCCTATGGTTGCAAACAATTCAACTGTTTAGCATCCAACACGGCTACACGATCACCAGCCGGTGTCACATTTGATGAGATTCAAACTAATACTGAACAACTGGAGATGGTGGAGTAGTATCAACCTCCACCCGTTGCGATACATCTTTGGTGTTCATCCTCTCCACCTGCTGAGAGGTATACTTCAACAATGAAGCCTCATCAAATATAACATGCCTACTCAACACGATCTTTTTGTTTTCAGAGTCCCCATAACTTGTAGCCTTTCAAGTTCCTTTTGACTCCCAAAAACACAAATTTTTTGCTCGCGGATTCAACTTGTCATCTTTGACACTGAAGTAGGCCGGACATCCAAATACTCACAGCAAACTATAGTCTTGAGCAGCTCTACCTGACCAACTATTCAATGGAGTTTTACCTCCTATCGCAGTTGACGACAAACAATTTATGAGATGACTAACATACACCAATAACTTAGCTCAAAATGATTTATCTAATGATGCATTAGACAATAAATACCGAACCTTCTCCAACAAGGAACGGTTCATCTCCTTAGCCACCCCATATTTTTCAACTGTGAAATGAATACAAATACTATTGTTTTAGCCAAATCGCATGAATGATTCTTGCATTCCCCAATATGATCAAATTGGAGCACTTTGATCTTTCTGTCAGTCTGTTTCTCCATTAATTTTTTTCACTTCACGAACAAATTTAGGACTTTAGACCTCTATGAAAGCAGACTAGAAGCCAAGAAAGCTGGTGATGAGCCTATGACATTTATTTATTTTTGTCTCATAAGATATACCCAACAACGCCTAGATGAACCATCAACAAAAGAGATAGTACCGATGGCCTACAAGCGATGCAGTCTTGGTAGGACCCAAACATCAACGTGAATATAACCAAGAAGACCTTCTGAGCAGTGAATAACGGTGTCAAATTTCACGGTTCGTCTTCTTGTCTAGAACACAATGTTCACCAAATTTCAAATTACAGGTCAATATACCTTTTAATTATTTTTTATTTAATCAACTCGTGCAAATAATCCAATCCAATATGTCCAAGTCTCATCTGCCATAACCTGATAGAATCACCTTTCAAATTTTCTGAAGCTGACAAATTTTCAGTAACTGCACTACCTTTTAAGTAGTATAAGTTGTTGCATCGAATGTCCTTGAGAACCACCAACGAGCCACTGGACATCTTGAGAACGCTTTCTCCAAGAGTCCTCCTAAGTATCTGTGCCTACAAATCTTCAACTGAGATAATGTTCTTCATCAATGGAGGAACATATCTCACATCTTTCAACTCTCTTACCATCCTATCAAATAACTTGATGCGAGCTGTATATATCCCTTCAATCTGACATGTGTGACCGTCGTCGAACGACACCAAGCCTCTATCTAGTTTTTAAAACCAGCAAACCACTACGCTTGAGACAAACATGATAGGTAGTACTCGTATCCAAAATCTACTCAGATTCCTTTGAACAACAAACTGTAAGAGTAACAGAAAGAAAACCTTGAAGAGCCTGAATCGGTACCATCATCCGTCTGTGCGAAATTGCCTCTGATTTCTGTCCCTTCTCCTTGAGTCTTGGACAATGAACCTTTCAATGTCCTTTCTTATAGAAACCACATTGGTTCTTTCTCAATTTGCGATTAACAGTTGTGGACTTATCAATATCTCTTTTGCCCTTCCGATGATTAGAACCCATTCCTCTTGCAGTCAATACTTTTGCTTTTGTGCTACTGGAAAAAGATTCCTTGTTCTTCCTCCTCATATCGTAATTCACAAGAGCAGCTGAGACATTATTGGAGCTAAGTGATGCTTTGTCATTGCTCAAGGTTAGGACGAAAGTCTCATACTCTTCATCTGGAGGAGAACTCAAAAAGAATCAACGCCTTGTCCTCGTCTTTAATCATCTTATCCACGTTAAGTAGGTCTGTAAGAAGTTTCGTGTAGTTATTCATGTGATCACCAATAAAGATTTTTTCTTCAACTGCAAGCGATATAAAGCCTCCTCTTCAGATGCAACCGATTCTCGATTCTCTTCATCAGATACTTACATTCAAGGACCTCCCAAATCTTCCTTCGGAAGTCTCATTCATCATATGATATTTAATGTCTTGTGTAAAATAAGACCTGATGATGCTACACGCCATCTGATTCATCTTATTCCAATCTTTCTCTAAATCTCCACTGGTTTCTCTTCCAAAAGTAGCATGTCTTTCAAATTTTGCACATTTAGCGCATCCATCACCTCGCATCTCCACGTGTGAGTGCCATCAAACTTTATCACATCGATCTTTGACTGGTGTATGTTCACGGTGGACTGATTAATCTTAGCTATATTTCCTCCAAAAAGCACCAATAACAATGCGAAAATCAAACCAAAATAGATCCAAATAGATAAAGATCAACCTTAAAGTGAAACCCTAGACGAGTTTCCGAGCGATCTACTCCGCCAAATCCGATCCCAATGAATAACCCAACACTGTTCTGAGATCGACATACGATCTCACGAACAGACCAACGCCACTCCGAGATCGACATACGGTCTTCGCCGAACAGACCACGACACTCTTGGGATCGACACACGCCCCCGACCAAACCTGAGAAGCTTTGATACCACTTGTTGCGCCCTCTGGAAGAATTCCAACAGCGACGCGCCAATCACCTAGAGCAGCGTTCCAACGCCGAGTCTATTACAAACCAATTAGCACGAACACAAATACAAAGAGAAAGCAAGAACAAACGATTTAACGAGATTCGACAACTTGCGTACGTCCTCGGGGCAGAAGGGAGAAGATCTTATTCAACCAACAGAGTTACAAGAGTTACAACTAAAGATTCAACTAGAGAAACTACGCGCTAGACCGTAAAAATCTTACAAACAAACTAATCTTATAACTCCCAATACAATTCACCTCTCAAGGTTCAACATTCGATGGGGACAATACCTCTCAATATATAGTCAGAGAATCTACAAAGAAAAGAAACTAAAAACTGTGATCAGAAACGAAGTCAAAATCCAAATAGAAGATCAGGCAGAACCGATGTGCGGTCGACCGCTAGTTGTGCATGCTTAAATGCTGCACTTGGCTGGTCGACTGGGCGGTGGATTGTTAGTTGTGCAGAGTCCAAATCTTCATTTTGGACGATCGACCGACTTCGCTTGTCTCCTCTGCTATGCATGTTGGTCGACCGTCCGGTCGACCGACCCAACTCCTTGCTTATCAACAATGTGCATCTTGTGCACGTCGGTCGATAGGGCGGTTGACTGACTCGATGCTTCTGCGTGAACTCCATGCTGTTGTTAGCTATGTCCTTCGCACTGAGTTCCAAATCTTCTCTGAACTATCCAATGAGTTAAAAAACTCCAAACAAGTTTTAGATCTTCTCCCCACACATGTCGGTCGATCGACCCAACTCCTTTCTTCTTAACAATGTGCACCTTGTGCATGTCGGTCGACCGGGTGACCGACCAACCCGATACTTCTGCGTGAACTCCATGCTGTTGTTAGCCATGTCCTTCGCCGCTGAGCTCCAAATTTTCTCTGAGCTATCCAATGAGACTCTATCAAACAAGTTTTAGATCTTCTCCCCCACATCATGAGTTGATCAAAAGCTGTGATGTTAAATTTATTAAGGTTTTATTTTTATGTTCTTTCTATTTTTATTTAGTCCTGTCCTAGTCATCAAGTTTTTTGATGTTTATAATATGTGCGCGCACACACACACACATGTAATGCATAAATGCTTCCATGTCTCTGTGTTCCTACTTTTTAAGGGATTGTCATGTCACCATGTCCGTATTGTGTCGTATCTTTGTCCCATATTTGTGTTCGTGCTTCCTTGCCTATACACAAAAGCTGGAGTAGCTCATCTTCTTGTAATTGCTCACCCCCTTTACATTGGTTTGCATGTACTGATACATCTCTAGTTTGATGCTATCTCTCTCAGCGACTTAAATAAATTCTTCATCATCCCCTGTTCTTGAAGGAATTTTGTGTATTTTTTTCATTTTCTTCTGACTTTAGTTGAAATGACGACTTGTTAGTCCCTCATTCCAGAAAATATGTTTTCTTGGGATATTCCACAAGATAGAAGGTATAAATTGATGATACTTTTAGTGGAAAAACTTTGCCCATCGATATTACTTGTGTTCATGGAGTAAATATTAGTTTTGCTTGATATACATTGTTATCCCATAACCATCAGGTTAAGCTTTGTTAAGCTTGTCTAGTGAAGGTATATATTCTTAAAAAGGTATAATTTTTACGTGTTTGTCACTTTTTGTGTGTCAAGGTGGTGGATTTGTCTGATTAGGTGACTAGCTAATCTAATGGTGAAATAATGCGGAATTAAAACTATTTATGCAAACTAAAAACTATTAAGCGAAACACACAAGGTATAACTTAAGAGTGTAGCCGAATTCCCGGTGAAGGGCTCTGGACTAACTCCTCAAGATTCCTCTAGATAAGAGTTGAGGTGTCGCTATGGCTCTCTTGGTTGAATGCAAGTGTGAGCAAACAATCCCCAAGCATCTAACAATATAGCACAAGATATATCAAGCATGTAAAAATGAAAGCAATATAAGCATGCAAGATATAAACACAAGTGAGGGATAGAGAGAGCAATCGCAAGCACGAGATATTTGTTTCAAGGTTGGAACACCCTTACTCTATGTCCCCGCCTTCAACATTATGAAGAATTTTCATTATAAATCGATCCTACCGGATCACTCGGTGCCGCAATACCTACAAGGAGTTCACACTAGAACTCTTTGGACTCACTAGTCCCTCTCTTGTTCCCGCAAGAACTACACACCGCAAGCACACTAGCTTACCAAGGCCGCACCTCTACACCGAGCTCTCACTAGAACTCGAAACAATGCGAACCCGCAAGTCCACCTTCTCAAAACAAGAATGAACACTTTGGTGATCTAAACACTTTGATCACCTAAAATCACTCTCACAACAACTCTCCTATAGGATTGATATAGCAATGGAAAGCTCAAGTGTATGTGAGAAAAACTAGGATTGATTTGGTGGTGAAAAACTCAAGAAATCTCTTTTACAAAACAATCTTAAAAAGACTCTCCTTTTGATATGGAAGTATTTGGCTCTAAAACAAGTTGAGATAAACACTTTGAAGTGTATGAAAAACTAGCTTAAAAACCCCACTTGAAATCTTGTGAAAAACAGTCCAAGGGAACCCCAATATATAGGCTTTCAAAATCTAGCCGTTGGAGTCCAAATCAGCAATCTGGACTGCTGGCGGTCGATCGCCCGGTCGACTGGCCAACGGTCAGATTTCTGACCGTTGTGCCAGCGGTCGACCGGTCGGTCGACCGTGGCCTGGATACAGAGATCAGTAACTCTCTGCCGGTCGACCGGGCGGTCGACCGGGGCCATTTTCAGAGAGCAGAGCTCTCTGGCGGTCGATCGGATCGGTCGATCGGCCCTCCAGTAAACAAGCCGTGCACGTTTGTGCACGTCGGTCGACCGACCTCTAGCACGGTCGACCGGCAGAAGGCCAGAAAAAGGTTTTTAGGGATTTAAAACTCGGTCTTTTTCTTTCAATAAAATTTCATAAATTCTCATAAATTCTACAAAAATAAATTCAGTAATACTATGATATACAAACATGTTTGAGTAAAAATCAAAACATGTTACAAACATTTTGAACTATTTTTGTAATATGAAAGTTTTGCCTTAAACAAAAATCTGTATTTTCTAAAATTGATTTTTCTAAAACTTCTCCAAATACAAAAACAAGATATTCTAAACACTTTTTAAGCTTAGTGTGTATGGATATGATCCACTACATATATATGATGAAATATCTATGTTTTTGACATTAAGTTCTAAAATAGGTTTTGATAAAACACATGTATATTTTAAAGCTTAAAAATCAAACCGGTATTTTTCTAAAATAAAAACTCTTTCATGAAAACACATATAAATCTTGTGTGTGAGTGTATATGAACTTGAGCAATCCACCAATTAACTTATCCTTTACATTTTATCTAAAAATAAAATCTTACTACAAACAAACCTAGACACAAGTCTTCTCTTGAAGGTCTTCTTCTTCTTTTTGACTTGGTCCAAACCTTGATCTAATGAGCTAGACTCCTCTTGAGTATTTGATGCAATCTTGATGTGGGAGCTCTTGAATCGACACGTGCTAGCTCCAAAATTTGACTTTAAATTTTTTGTTGAAGCTAAACACCAACTAAGATCTTGATCAAATATCTGAGACTAATTTAAACACAAGATCATTAGTACTATAATTACATGAGTTAATTATCATCAAAACTAGAGAGATGGGCCTTTGGGCCAACATCTATAGTTCTCAATACTTGCCTAATCTCAACCTTGGCTTATTATGCTTTATCCTAGTTTCTTCTAAGAGTTTGAGGCATGGAGGCCGTAGGCCTTCAACATTGTGGATTTACGTTAAAACATAATGTACTTATTAGTCATCCTTACCTTTGATGAATTTGTAATAGAAGGTAAACTTCTTAGGAACATACTCATGTGTCTATTTATGCGCAAGGCTAATTGGAGCTTCTTTGAATACTAACAGAAACACAATACCAACCTTCTAGTAGATATGGTGAGGGGACAATTCAAGAAATACAAGCAGGAAACTGATCCTGAGAAGATACAAAAATTGAAGGATGAGTAAGTTGAGGCTCAACCCTTGGTAATCAGTTTAGTTTCTGCATCCTTTTGTGTTTTGCTAATTTCCACCTTTGCCTGCACATTTCAGTGCTGCTAGAGGCCTAATCAATCATATGCTTTATGAGTCTGTAAAAATGTCAGGACGCGAGTTCTCTGGTTCAGGGTGACCATCAGAACTGTCTGTTGCTCTGCTAGGAAGGTTGAATTGGGCGCTGCATCTTTAGCAAGATTTTTCAAATAATGGAAGGAAAAGTTGTGGTTCAGAAGGTCGAAGTGGAGAAAGTTTTAAGTTTGTATTTCCAGGTCTCAATTGTTAAAAAAAATCAATGGCAAGTGTTTGAACTATTGTCTCATTTTATAATAATACATCTGTTATTTTTGACGAAAGGAGGATATGAGGACTGTATGCACAGTAGTCATTAATTAATGTTTATTTGATTCAATGATTACTTGTTCAGAGCTTGATTTTAATATACAGATTGGAGATGTTGTGCATTGGGTTCCTCGCACTGTGATCTGTGGTGATACATAACTTGATGATTTTTGAAAATAGATGATTGAAGTAGCTCCAGGCATTTTCGATTCATTTTCACTAGAAAATAGAAATCTAATACATTTTGGATTATTTTGGATCATCTGAACTAATGATGTGGATATCATCCTGTAAACATAACCAGAAGACATCACTGTTTAGGTGTCATCAGTTTTGCTTGAGGCTTCTCTGACCTTCAATTAGGACCCATTGTGAATGATTGATTGCCTACTCTCTCGTGAGAGTGACCATAAACCAACTCATTAGTAAATATTATCTGAAGATGCGTCTCAGAGGAGCCCAACTGTTAGTGTGATAATGACTTCTTACTGATAGCATCTAAATATAGTATGGCCAAAAGGTTATCTATATCTTCATTCTGATGTAATTTTCTGAACTTGATTGGTCCCCCTTTCTCCTTTTGCATTGTTTATAGCTAGCAACTGACAGGTATTTCTAGTGTATCATCAAATTGTATCAAGAACGATATTTGCAGTATACATGATATCACATTTTAGAAGTATAGATTCTAAATTACAATACGTGGCTAAGCTATACTTTTTTTTTGGACGGTAAAATTATTTTCATTAATCAAAGGAGGAGTATAAAATATTATATTGAATCCAACCTCTCAAATAACCTCTCACACGAGAACCCAATCACTCAATAGATGAGCTGGCTAGACCGAGGTGGCTGGATCGAGCGGTGTTGGTCTAGTTTCCCTAGATCCTTTCGGATTTTGGCCGGATCAAGGCGGGGTTTGCCAGATCTGACCGCGTTGACTGGATTTGGTACAGTTTATTTAGAACCAGCCAAAAGGTTGGCCGGATCTAGGCAGGGGGTGGCTGGATCGAGCAATGTTGGTCCATTTTCCCTGGATCCGACTAAGCGTTGGCCGGATCTAGGCGGAGATAGCCGGATCTGTACTGGGGGTGGCAGTCTGGGAGAGGGTGAGAAGGGGTGGCTGGCCGAGTGGGGGTGTCACCGGCTGAGGGTGGTCGCATCTTAGGGAATACACCAGCTTCTCCTCCGCGGCCTTGAGCAGACTGTCGTAAGGGCTTCATGTGGTTTTGATTTTAAGGGGTTCAATCTTTCTCAAGCTTCTCCTCTGTGTAAGTATCTCTAGCTTCTCCTACGCGGTTGAGGTCGACAAGTCTCAATGCCGGGAACTGAGATTGGGTCTGTGAGAGCTTCGGCGACAACGGACTTCTTGGCGGAGAGGACAGAATGGGCTGATGAATGCCCTCGATGAGCTCCACAGATGCGACCACAGACGAGGTCGACAGACTCCTCATCAGGAGCAATGCCGAGAGTGATGAGGACGGATCGGGTATGACTGAACTCAGCGCCGACAAACTTCATGGCGAAGAAAACGGAGGGGTCGGCGATGGGGCATGCCGCGACGGTATCGGCAATGCGGGTAGAGCTCCGATGGTGCTCCGGTGGATTTTTATCTTTATTTTCCTTTTTCTTTTTTCTTCTTCTGAAGGATCAATTGTGCATGATGTTCTTCTTTGTATCCTTCTTTCTTGAGTTGTTTCATTAAATTCTTATTAATGAAATGCCAAGCGCGTTTGCCTCACAATTTTATATCAAAAAAACTCTTAATAACTCACAGTAATCCTAAAAACACTATCCATCTCGCCGGATTTGCTACTTGAAAGAGAATATATGACACATGGAAATCAAATTACAACAGGTGGCTAAGCAATACTTCCATTGCCAATAAGGTCCTGAAAAAAGTTTTATGTAACTAATAGAAAATGATGGAAGTAAGTTTGATGGCTACATTGCTTCTTTTGATCTGATATTAGAGACTGACTCTTGATTTTGAATTTTCTTCTGGGGAAGTGTAGATTATAAAAAACAAATTTTTAATAAACTAAAGGCAGTTGTGTTCTTTGATACAAACTTTCAAGCTAAACAAAATTTACTTCTAACGTTTCAACCAAATAAAGGTTCGAGACTGATAGATATCAATCAATATCACTTTCTCCTCCCCCCAGCCATCTCAACCACGAAAACTGCAGATTAGCAAATTTCGAATGAGTCGATCATACAGGATATGATTATACATCTTTAGCAAAGTTGATACATTTGAGTTATGGAGAATGAAGAAATGCGGGATGCTAGTATTTCAGAAGTACGAAGTATCTGGTTATTTAGAACAAAACCATATAAATTATACAAACACGAAAAGCAAAGAACAAAAAAGAACAACCATAAGCTTCTCATAAGCTGGTAGATCATCTTTTCGAGAATTGTTGGTCTGTATCTTGTCTGGTTTGTTTATGTGTCACACGATATTTTGTTATGTTTGCAACCCCATTCTTAAGACTGTCAATTTGTTAGCAAAGTAGCAGTTTTTGCTGCAATAACATGATAATTAGACGGTAAAAATTATTTAGTTCCCTAATAAAGTTGGAGAAGATTGAAAAGCTTGATTATTGGGACCCAACTTCTCAGGGGTATGAAAAATGTTCCACCCATCTCAAGTCAATGACATGACCTGTATACATTTGGAAACCCACAAATTTCAAGAGAGAATGTAGGGCCATGAAAATATGGTCAACTCGTATCAAGAACAAGCACTTCTTTTGATTTTTTCCTTTCTTCACATGAACCATATGAACTACAACCACTAATTTTTTCCACGTTCTTCTGTCGTTTCAGTCCATCTCATTCTTGTTGACACTTTCTCAGTGGACAATTCTAGAGTACCGAAATCTACTGTTATGGGTCGTATTGTGATCTAGAGTGGTATCGGTTTGTTTGTTGTCGCCTTCTGGCTTAGTGGATCTTCCTTGTGTTCAATTCCTCGTGAGGATGTCAACATGTTTAGAAAGTGAAGCCTTCATCTTGAAATGATTTTGTCGTAAAAAAGGAAAGTAGTGGAAGTTGTTCAGTGAAGGGATTACAGAAATGATTATTGTAGTTGTTGGATATATACTGTTGGATTGAAACCAAAATATTAAGCCTGTAACCAAATGATTATTGTAGTTCTTTTTCCAAATATGTTTTAAATTGTTCTTGTTAAAAAAAAAAACATTAGGTATTTGCAGGCTACTCATTTCCCTCAACACGATTCTCATAGGTAGAGACCCTATCTACTAGCAGAGTCCTGCAAGCACTCTTTAGTACAGTGATTTGTAATTGATTGATGAAAGAGGGAAGACCTAATTGGATGAAGATTTAAAAGCAAACCGAAGGGTTGGCGCTTCATCTATCAACTCCTTTGTACCCTTTTGCTTGACCTTTCACCCGCTGTCCCCTCAATTCATGTTTCAATTTATTCTTGAAGAGTTTAGTCAATTGATCAATCACTCAGAGAAATATCAGCATGCAGTTTAATCAGAATGTGACACTGGAATGTATCTGGCAGGATGATTAAGTTTGCTTAAAAGAATGTTTGGATAGATCGGAAGAATATGACAATAATTGAGGAGAAATAATGATGTTCCTACCATAAAGAGAAGATTCTTTTGTCCTTTGTTCTTGAACAACTTTAGTAATGTAGGAATTTATGAGGGAAATTATGAATAATTTGAGAAAAATAGTTGTAGATAATGGATGATGATATTGTTGCCCAAGGAGTTAAAAACAGTGCTGATTTCATTCACACTGTTCAATAGGTAATATGAGTTATGATTTAAGCTTGTATTTCTTTTACCTTCTGATGAAGATATCTCTAATCATTGCAGTAGATTCAGTTCACATGATTCAATCCAATATTTTATTATGCATTCGCTGAATTCGCAGGAACATGTGAACTTATTCCTGTTTTAAATTTTGCAGAACAACATGAAGAGGACAATTTGTTGTATGGCTGGATTGAGCAAGACAACAAGTACTGGGAAACAATTACAAGTATGCAGTTAGTTGATAGCCTCCTGAATTTTATTTACTTGTTCTATTTTATTTTCTTCTGATTTAGTTGTAGTTGTTATAATAACGTAACATGATTCTGAAAGTGCCAAATTTATTTGTTATGTTATACAAAGTTGGTGAATAGACAAGATGTTTCTCATATAACATTCCTTCATACTTCAAAGTTCAAAACTTCTTATATCTGATCGTAGACAAAGTAAGTGGAAACATTTCAATATATTTTGAGTATTATGCATATGATTTTGAGATTCCATCATCCCTCTTAGTCAATACACAAAAACATCTGGAGCTACACTATTTGCACCAACAAGCAGTGCGACAGAAACACTATTTAAACAATACAGCAGCAATACAAGCATAGGGAAACATTTAGAGCAGACAAATCAATGTTCTTGTTACTTTGTAGCTGAATCCCGCGAACCACCTCCTAACTTTGAAGGCGTCGTTTTCCCACTCCCTGGGCTGAACTGCCCTCTTCCACCAAGACGAGGACTCTGCTCTTGTCTCAACACATTCACACGAGGACTGTACATCCTCTCTGTAATCCTGGGGCTATTAAGTCCCTGCAGATCAGAGGCTGGTGTTCCGGTAGAACTTGTCACCTTCGGACTACTCACTCGTCTAATCTCACCGCGACTTCTAGTGACTAACTCATCAAGAAGCTCTCCGCTCTCTGCGTGTGAATGCCTCACTCCGATATCAAACTCCTGGTTGAAATAAACAGAATCCTGATCAATAAAGCACAACAAAACTATGTGAGATAATAAAACAGAAGCGATAGAACTTACGGCTGTCACTTCATATGCTAAAGCTGGAGACTCTTCATACTCGGCTGCATCTAGTTCAGTTAAGTGTGCCCCTTTAAAAAGCTTGGGCATAACGTATTGCCTAACAGGAACTAAAAGCATGATCATGAGAGGAAATAGGACCCCCGCGATTGGAATCCATGTTATCCCAAAGCATATCAGCAAGTAAGTTGTCTGGAAGAGGGTAAACATTGTGATTGTTTTAAATGGCACGGTCTCCACAAAGGTAGCATGGTACTCTTCAAGCACTCTGAAACATAGAAGTTAGTGAACACCTGATAGTAACACCATTGAGATGTAACGCTAAATCTTTATTGAGTGAAGCCTTACTTGAATCTCCTGCTTGGAGCAGTGAAGAGAAAGAGGATCCTCTCCCAAAATTGGTTACCAGGTAAACTTTCGATTGCCATGAAGGCGAAATAACCCCAGAGAACTGATGTTGGAATCATCTTAAGAAATGGCATGGCCGCAACACAACCTCCTACCATTATAGACTGCAACAAGTTGCTTACACGCTGTTCCTTTACCTCAATGGGTAGGAGATCATCTATTTCTTTTTCTACATCAAAGACCGTCTCATCGACTGGTGCATCCATGCACCCCATACTAGAAGCCATTTGTATCGTCGAATCCTTCAATTCTTTCAATCCCTGTTGTGAATTAATTCATACAGTTAAACAAATGGAAATTAGGTATAATAGAATCACCAAACACAAATGAAGGCGAGACTGTACTTGAACAGATTGCCCTTGGTAGATTAATGGGGTCTGCATTTGCTGATAAGCTTCTTGCATACTTCCATATAACTGTGTAAGGCTTGAATTCTGCCTCATACTTTTTTGCGCTGTAGTTACTAGTCGACTGCGAAGAATCTGCACGGAGTGTGAACAAACTTAACATACTACGGCACAACAAGTTAATTTTCTTCGTTGAATGCAGGAGTAGAGAAGCCAAACCTGATGCTTGAGAGTAGCAAGACTTTTAGTGTGCATGGGAGACTGGGGGATGACACCATTTGCTGGGGGAATTCCAATAAGACCACATAATAAGGTCTGCCATGCAAAAACTCAAATTAAGCCACGTAATTAGAGGTCAAGGAACTAAATGCACTTATGATTATTTCCATTTCATCATTATATGAACTTAATTATTGAATTTAAAAATTTATATTGATTTTCAAAATCTTTTCATTGTTTTAAGATTTCAATATTGGAGACTGATTTTAAAATCTCTTCTTCTTCAATCAAAGTTAAACAATAACAAACTGAGAGAGTGCGAAGGTTAAACTATACTGTCTTCCTTTTCTGTTTTGATAGAGGGTTTCATCTAGTTTAAGCTTATCGGGTGTGTGTTGTACAATCAAGGGTACTTGGCAAGCTCATATACTAATGCAAGTATCATAAAAGAAGAAACTAAACAAAGAGGGAAAGAGAAAGTACCAGAAAACCTAAAAGTAGTAAATCATAATGGAAAGATGGTGGCTTGCGCAGATTGAATTCCTTCTGCTGGGCTAGTTGAGAGGCTACACTATGGTCAAAATAATAAAGGACCGCGATCATTGTTGCTGGGATAAAAGCTCCAATTATGTAGAGGAAAGGCACATTCAGCATATCCTGTTAGGATCAGAGTAAATCCATGAGGAATCTGAAAAATATCGAGTTCATAATGCAAATGCAAGTTTAGGCTAATGTACGATAACAATTCAATTTCAGGTTCCAAGGACAACATAAAGCATTCGAAATATTCTTGTCAGGAATATTTTTCATGAATAGTGCATGCCTTGATGACTGTCCAGTTCTCGTATGCGCCAGGGGACCAAGGATTTGGGCTGAAAAGGCGTCTTGGGATCCCTTTCGGAACATTACCAGATGGTATGTAAGAGATCCCAGTCCATACAAGAACCATTATTGGCACACCATAATCCGCAATGAGACCTCGTAGCCAGCCTGCAAAATATGTTTGTTAGTTTTGATGATAAAAGTCAAGAGTTTCTAGTGTTTCAAATCTTGGGCATAAATGTTTTGGCAAACTTACAACATGAGATAACCAAGAACTAAAATGACTATCAATTCTGATACATACCACTTCCATACCGCCATGATCGTGCTTTCCTACTTCGTAGTGCAGTGAGCAGCAGACCAAAAGACAGAACTAGGGCAAACATCCCATTGCCGAATCTCCAAGATGAGGAAAATTCTAATGCCTTTGGATTTTCTCGTTGGGGTATGCGAAACTCATCAACAAGACCCTGCACCATCCAACCGATTAATAAGTTGAAAAATATCAGATTTGCACACCAGATGTCTATTGGAGAATTTAGTCACAATATCTTGAGAGGGAGAGTAAAGGAGTAGTAGTATAAATCATTCGTTCTTATGTCAAACATTTGTAATGAAATAATTGAATTCTATCATGGAAAAAGAATTCTTTCATGTGTTTTGTGATTTGATAGGTTATATAGGCAGAATCTGATATGATCAAAATCATATTCTGATACTTGAATTAAAATTTTGATTTTCCCCCTCTTTTCTGAGAAGGTTCTCTTTAGACTTTATTTATAACATATAAAGGAGTGACAAGAAAGTTATGTGAATACTTACTTTAATGGCCTGCTGCATGAAGAGCATAGCAATCAACAGACCAAACAGCTCGCCTGCCACGCGAGTAAATCTGTTGATGATGGAGCATGCACCCAGAACTGCCAGTAAAATCAGCAAGAAGGCTGTCCAAACACACACCCTGCCAAAATATCAGAAGCAAATTCAAACTTCTCGGAAATTAACTTCAATTTCCTTACTGATAACAATTTTTCAGGAATTCTTTTTACCATCCAGTCCAAGCTAGAAACAGATTTGGACCCAAATCTGATCGATCTTTAGCAAAGTTGAACATGAATGTGTACATCAGCACTGTTGGCTCTGCTACCCCTAGGATCAGCAAGGGTTGACCTCCTATAATCGAATGTAGGATCCCGCAAATTGCGGTGGATGCCAATGTCTGAACTGCTGTTATGAGCCCATCTGCTCAGAACCAAGTTTGTTTCATAAAAACCATATATTGCCATATATTTTCCTTATGGTGCATGAAATAGTTGTATGATTCATACAGTAACAATATCACAATTATAAATCCTGACCAGTATTTCTCTCCAACTGTTCTCCAAATGATATGACTGGGATCGCTGATGCGAAAAATATGTAAGTGGTGGGTGCCAAAATCCTGAATTATGAAACCAAATGACATGTAAACATCAAATATGCATCAAGCTTCAATTCAAACTACGGATCCATAACAATCAGTACCTGATGCCTGCATTGAAACCCCCAGTCCAATCTTGCTTGTAGCACGACAATCGCCCCTTGAGATCGTTCTTGATTCCTCGAAATGGTACAAATGTTTCCTCCATGCTCATATCGGACTGAACTATTGCTTCTGATGGATAGAAACTATGGTGGATAAATCAATAGGTCTAGCAAAAGAAAAAAGGTTATACTACATATTTTGGTTGGGGTATCAACTATACAAGAACAGTGTTTCAATTGTTAATTCCAAGAGTAGGTTACAAGGGTCAGCTGATCAATGGAAAATTCGTGAAAAACCCAATGATGATGTTACTCATGGGTTTAATAAACACATTGTAAAGAAAAAATAAAATAAAATTAAAGAATCAGTGAGCTCAAGGGGCGGCTGCGCGAAGAAAGAGATGAAAACTGATTTACATGATTCAACTCAAAGATTTTCTCTCTGCTCAAAACAAGAAACCCAACCAAATACTAAGCAACAACACACACAGGCAAATTTAGATTGCAAATGAGGATTGCATGAAAAAAGGCAATTGAAGCTAAATCTTTTGCTTGCATTAGGATTTCTACAAGCAATGGAAGGAGGAGGAGGAGGAGGAAGACTATGAGAGAGTTTGAAGCATGGGCACAAATATATAAGAGTAGAAAAGTTTGAAAAGTTAGATGCATAGTTGTTGTAAGAGAGATGCGGCCAATGGGGAGAGAGTAAGAAGGCACATCATTGTCATAGGCCAAAACCTAAAAATAGTTTTTTTGTAGAAGAGAATACAAACTCATGAAGGAAGACTTGGGAATTAAAATAAGAGTTTAAGAGGCTAGTTATGTGGAATACATAAAAGTGCATACTAAGTATCATGATGTAAAGGAGGAGAGAAAGCCAGTGCATAATAAGCTGGCTGATAAACTTATATATTAGTGAATGATAGATGAGCTCTCTTTTTATATAATATGCATTACCCTGTGTGTGTGTGTATATATATATATATATATATATATATATATATATATAATAGATAATTTTAGAAATTTATATACTTTGGCCTTGAAATTATCTGTTTTTTTTAATCTTCATGGAAACAAAATTGCCTCTAACCTACTCTCTCTCTCTCTCTCTCTCTCTCTCTCTCTCTCTGCATATTTTCTTTTCTTTTCTTTTTCTTTTCTCTTCTCTTGATCTCTGCGTTTTCTTTTGACAGAAGTAACCATCTAAATCACTATCTTAATAGCTAGTACTGTATTCATATGAGTAGACAATGTATATAGTGTTTGAAAAGATTTATGCTAGTCCTCAATGTATAGTTGTAAGGTAAATTTATTTATTTTTGACAGAACAAATAGTAACTAGTTGGCCTAAAATTTTATTTCTCAGTAGTTTCCCATCAATTGGATAAAGCCTAGTGTCTTGGGTTGTCAAGATTATGTGATTCGAATTTACTTAAGAGATTTAAAGAAATTATAACAAGAAGAATACATGGCTTATTTTTGAATAACATGAGAATCAAAAATGGAAAAAACATTTATAAATTCAGACATATCACTAAAATCTGACTCAATAGTAAAATGAAAGTTTGAGTGTGAGAGACCTCAAAGCCGAAAGCTGAGTTTGCGGCCTCGGTTTTAAATAATTTAAAAAAGAAAAAGGAAGAAAAAAGAGGTGCTAAGTACCATGAACCTATGTGGGTCCCACCTGCCAACCTATTCAAACCTTCAGCAAACAAGTGAGTAATATCAGGACAAAGAAACATGAAACTCTTTGACTTCTTGATAACGGACTGAGCTGTATTCTAATTAAAAAAATAAATGCTAGTTGAGTAATGTAATGCAATTACATTATAAAATAGAGGCAAGTTGAATAAATGTAATGTATTTACGTTTTAAAATAGAGTATTTTGTTACTATTGGTAGTATAATATATGGCTGTTATTATTATAATAATGGTTTGGAAAGGAGAGAAGAGAGAAGTGCGCCCTAGAAAAAAGAGGGTATGTCTATCACTGCATTTTGTTGTATTATTAAAACCGACCGAGCGAAGTGAGGGAGGTTTTCTTCCGTCACTCTTATATAAAATTTGTCCGTCCCTCTATCCCCTCGTTTTCGTCCGTCAGAGGAAGAGAGAGAGAGAGAGAGCTGCTCTCCTTCTCCATCACTGCTTCCCTTTCCCTCCTCCCTTGTCGTCTCCTCCTCCTCCTCTCATCATCGTCCTCTCCCCTCCCCCTTCTTCCTCCTCTTCCTTTCACCACTGCCCACTCTTTCTCTCCTCTCCCTCTCCTTCTTTCTCCTCTTCCCCCCATCTTCTTCGCCGCCGGTCAGTTTCTCACTGTCGATAGTATTCTAGTACTACATCCCGGCCACGATTTTATATGAGTTATTGAGTATACTGTATGGATCTTCGAGAACTTCTTCTCAAAGTGATCAACTAATTAAAGTACCAGCAAAAGAAAAAAAAAAGAATAACATTACAGTGCATCTTACTGGAAGTCATAAAGAACTCTGTTATGAAGTTTATTTTTCTAGATCTAGTCATTTAAGTCCTTAGAAAAGAGATACTTTGGAGCACCTCCTGCATGGAATTTAGATTGAACTTTCTAGCATATGTTTCTCATGATCTAAATTGAATGATCGATAACAGTCCTATAAGCTGATGTTTTATTTGCTTAATTTGTAGGATAGAAAATTTTGTTCATATGATTTTCGAGTTTAAGGACACAGACCATAATCAATAATTAGAAGCATGATTATGATGACCCACCGTGTATTTTAATAGGTAAGTGTAAACTCTTATGTTATGCCTCTTTTGTGTGGAATATAACTCATAGACACACTTGTTTAAATATTTTAAACAAAACAATCATTTAGGTTTTCTTTGTAAGTTTGATTTGTTGACCATGAAAAGGTAGAGAGAAATAATTTTCGCAGTACAAACACCAAAGAAGGACAGGGAACTCATATAAAAAAGAAATAAGAAATAAACGAAAATAAGAAATAATAATAAACACAAGATTACTAGAATATTCTTTTTTGTGTTACACTCTAATAGTTTCTTGCTTTCTATTTTGTTTTTTAATTTTTTTTCCATATATTTTAGTCCATACCTTTTCCTTTGACGGCAACAATCTGACTTTTAAAAAGTTTTATTGCATCTCTTAATATTGTTTTGTTTATATTCATTTGAATGATGTGTACTTTGAAAAGATTATTGTATATTCATTTGAATTATCTCATGTATAGCTTGAAAAGATTCATGCTAGTTGCCAGTGTATTATAATGGAAAAAAATAATAATATATAATTTAAAAAATTTATATATTTTGGCCTTAGAATTATCTGTTTTTTTTTATCTTCATGAAAACAAAATTGCCTCTCACTTGCTCTCTCATGTGCAAGTGCAACCTCCCAGGCTAAGGCTGTTCATGTTATTTGGGTGCAGAGCATCTATTTGGTTGCATCTTTTCTTTTCTTTTCTTTTGATCCGCACATTTTCTTTTGATAGAAGTAACCAGACTTTTAAAAGCTCTAAATCACTAACTTGATCGCTTAACGTTGGCACTCTTAAGAAGCCCTTATGGAGACCGCTCATAGAGAAAGTGCATAAAAGACTGGCAGGATGGAAATGATATTGCTATCTCGAAGGGGAAGAATTACTATGATTTACGCTGTTCTATCTGCCTTCCCTTCATATTTCCTATTCTTTTTTCACCTTTCGAGATGAGTTGAAAAGGAGATTGACTTCCTGAGAAGAATATTCTTTTGAAATGGGACTAAGAAAGAAGGGAAGGGCTTCTGTCTGGTAAATTGGAGGAGGGTTTGTAAGAGGAAGGAATTTGGGGGGTTAAGAATTAGCAATCTCCGGGATTTTAACACAGCCTTGCTCCTCAAATGGTAAAGAAAATTGTTTGACGTACCAACCTCCCCTGGATAGGTTGGTGGGTGGATAAATCCATTAACCGGGGTTCTTTATCTCCCTTTTGGAAATGGGTGAATTACGTCAAGGACATCTCCTTTGTGGGCTTCGGATTAGAGATAAGAACGAGAGGGGCACCAAATTCTAGATAGACAAGTGGAGTTCGAATGTTCCTTTGAGAAGGCTATTCCCAGAATTATTTTTCATAGCACATGACCCAGTGGGACCGGTGTCGGCGCATTGGACGCATAACAGGTGGAATACTAAGGTGTCAAATGCGATTGAGGAGGATCATTGGAATCAAAGGGAGGAATTACAAAAACTCCTGCTGTAAAATCTAATCCCGATCGGGGACGTTGCGGACAGACACACTTGGGAATGTGACTATAAGCGGATTTTCTCTGTTCGAAATGCCTACTACAGAATTAATGACGGGGACTTCGCTGCCTGTTTGCCAAAATCATTTAATGCGCCTCTAAAGTTCAGAGCTTTCTCATGACTGGTAATTAATAGAGTAATTCTTACATGAGACAATCTTATCGAAAGATCCTAGCATGGGCCTAGTTTGTGTTCTGTATGCGGCAAACCAGGAAAATATCGATCACCTGTTCCTTCGGTGCTCTTTTAGCATTCATATTTGGGAGAGGTTGGCCCAACCCTAGATTTGCACATCCCACAACTTCCACAAATTCCGAACATTCTTTGGACCTCGTGGAGAGATGTTGTTGGCCCAAAGGCCCATCACTCTAGTTTTGATGATGATCAACTCATGTAGTTATGTTTACTAATGATCTTGTGTTTAATTAGTGACAGATTTGTTATCAAGATCTTAGTAGGTGTGGAGCTTCAATAAAGGATTTTAAGACAAGTTTTGGAGCTAGCACCGGGTTGATTCACGAGCCTATGCATCAAGATCACATCAAGTACTCAAGAGGAGTCGAGCTCGTTGGATTGCATTTGGACCAAGTCAAGATGATGAGAAGACTTCAAGATCAAGACTTGTATCTAGGTATAAGATTTAGTTTTTAGAAGATTTTGTTTTAGTTAAAATGTAAAGGATAGAGTAGTTGGTGGATTGCTCAAGTATTATATACACACACACTCTTGATAGTTCTGTTTTTACAAAAGATTTTTACTTTGGAAACATCCTTTTTTGGTTTTTGGAATTCCTTGTTTACATATCTTTTAATCAAAATTATGTTTAGAGCTTAATGTCAAAAACTTAGATATTTCATCTTATTTGTGTAGTGGATCATATCCATACACACTATGCTTTAATGAGTTCAAAATATCTAGTTTTTATTAAAGGAGTTTTGGAAAAACAAGATTTTAGAAAAATACAAGTTTTCAATTGAGCCAATATTTTCATATTACAAAAATAGTCCAATCTTTTATAACATGCCTTGATTTTGTGCAAGAATGTTTGTTTATCAAAGTATAATGGTAAAACTATTTTTGTAGATTTTTAAGTATTTTATGGGATTTTATTTCAATCAAAAGACTTAGTTTTAAATCCCAGAAAAACTGTTTTCAGGCTTCAGATAGTCGACTTACTACCTTACTAGTTGACTAACTCTGAAGTCGGTCGACCGGCTCGGTCGACCGACGTGCACAGACGTGCACGCCTTGACCTGGCAGATGGCCGGTCTGCCGACACTGTCGACCGGAACTGAGAGCAGTGCTCTCTGTTCTTTTGGGTCGACCGGGCGGTCGACCGGAGGCTGCAACGGTCTGATTTTTGACCGTTGGCGGTCGACCGGGCGGTCGACCGACAGGTCTGACAGACCCTAACGGCTAGTTTTTGACAGCCTATAAATTTGAGGGTTTGGTCATTGTTTTTCCACAAGATTTTCAAGTGGGTTTTCACCAGTTTTTCCTGAGCTATTTAGAGGTTTTCCTCCACTTGATTTAGAGCAAATATTTCCAATCAAAAGGAGAGTTTATATTGAGAGTGTTTAAAAGAGAATTTCTTGAGTTTTCCTCCACCATCTCTTTCCTAGTTTTCTCACACAAACACTTGAGCCATCCATTGCTATATCTACCTATAGGGTTTTGTTGTGAGAGTTTTTATTGGTGATCAAAGTGTTTAGATCACCAAGTGATCTTTTCTTGTTTCTTGAGAAGGCGGACGAGTGCGTTCGCGGTTGTTTCGAGTTCGTGTGCGAACTCTTGTTTGAGGTGCGGCCTCGGCGAACCAGTGGGCTTGCGGTGTGTACGGGCTAGGGAGTCCGAGAGTTGTAGGTGTTGCGGCACCGGGTGATCCATTGGGATCGATTATAGTGGAAATCCTTCGTGTGTCGAAGGCGGGGATGTAGAGCAAGGGTGCTCGAACCTCGAAACAAATCCCTTGTGTTTGCGATTGCTCACTCTCTCTCTTTGTCTCTTGTTTATATCTTGCATTCCTTTATTGTGTTTATCTTTATATGCATGATATACTTGTGTGCTCATATTGATATACTTGCTTGGGTTGTTTGCTAACACTTGTATTCAACCAAGAGAGCCAATGCGGCACCTCAACCCATTCAAGGGGAATCTAGAGGAGTTTGTCCAGAGCCCTTCACAGGGAATTCAGCAACACTCTTGTGTTATACGTGGTGTTTAGTTTAAATAGTTTGTTAAGGTCATAATTGCTTTTAGCTTCCGCATTATTTGGCATTTAGTGACCATTAGATTAGCCATCACTTATTCACCCCCCCTCTAGGTGAACCTTCAGATGTTTCGATTAGAAAAAAGACAGCGTTATTTAGGATCTATCAGCGACGACTACGTTTTGGGAGATTTGGTGGGAGTGTAATAACAGAATGTTTATTGGGGCGGCCAAATTGGCCGACCGAACTTTCTACGTTTGCTCAACTTTCATGTCCCACTGGTCCAATCTCTTTTCAGACAGTGCGAGGGAGTGGGTGAGGCGGACCTTCGACAAAACACCTATCGGGGATGGATCCGATAGTCATTCTATAGACATACATGGCAGAGGGAATGACTCCGACTCAGAGAATACGTGACCGATGAAGGCCTCAAACCCCTAATATTTGGCTTGCAGCTGGATGGTCTGCTAGTACAGATAGGCTGTTTTTGTTCCAGGAGGATCAGTCTCTTTTTGCTTCTGACTGTTTCATTTCGTTACATCTCTGCACTTGTACTCTGCTAGTTTGTTATTTAGTATATTTGTATATGTGTTCTTTCTGCATTAGTGAGTGCGGAGCTCAGGAGGATATAATCTACTTTAGAAGTTATTACATGGGTGTTTTCATTAAAAGCTTATTAATGAAACACGGAGGACCGTTACGGTTCACCGTTTACTCTAAAAAAAAAAAAGCTAGTACTGTATTCATTTGAGTGGACAATGTATTATAGCGTTTGAAAAGATTTATGCTAGTTCTCAATGTATAGTTGTAAGGTAAATTTATTTATTTTGACCGAAAAAATAGTAATTAGTAGCCCATCAAATAGTTAAAGCTTAGTGTCTTGAGTTGTCAAGATTATGTGATTTGAATCTATTTAAGCGATTAAAGGAAACTATAACAAGAAGAATATGTGGCTTATTTGTGGATCACATGAGTTGGAAAAAACATTTATAAATTCAGGCATGTCACTAAAATCTGACTCAATAATAAAACGAACAGTTGAGTTTTGATTGTGAGAGATCTCAACATCAAAAGCTAAGTTGAGGCCACGGTTTTAAATAAAATTTTTAAAAAAAAGGTGCTAACAAAGAAACATGAACAGTTTGACTTCTTGGTAACGGACTGAGCTGTACCCTAAAAAAAATAAATGCAAGTTGAATAATATATACAACAATGAGCTCAAACCATTAGTAAAATAGTCTGCAGAGCCAGCATTCTAATTGGTTGAAGGAGAATATAAACAGAGAAAAGAACTCCTCCACAGAGAGAGAGAGAGAGAGAGAGAGAGAGAGAGAGAGAGATGATCCATGGTTATTTGTGTGTGTGTGTGTGCGTGAGAGAGAGAGAGAGAGAGAAGAGAGAGAGAGAGAGAGATTTGATCCATGGTTATTTTTAGAGTACACATAACAAAAGAGCATCACTTTCAAATACATGTAATGAATGTAAATGAGGTGATGATTCAAGATTGGAAAAGTCAGGATGTAATGGATTAAAAAAAAAAAAAAACCCTAAGTTAAAGCTCATGAGAGCAGATTCATTCCCTCACCAACAAAAGAATGGATTTAAACAGTGTAGCCAGAGCTCATGCCTCTTTGTTTCCATGTCAAGCAAAGCTCACTGAATTCCACAGAATAGTAACTTATAAAGTTAAAGTAGCCAATTTATAGTCCAACTTGATGAACAGGCAGAAGAGTGCATTAGTCTTAATGCAACAATAATATTATTTTCCTTTTGAAAATAATCTCTCTTATACATTTAAGATTGCAAAAGTTGTATTTCATGTCCCAAACGTGCAAATATTATATAGGTTACATTATTGCCTGTGTGTTCCCTATGCTCTTCCTGTAACCTTCCATCAAGTGTCTCTTTCATGATTGACAGACTTACAATAGATTATGATATCATCTGGGATTGTTAGTTAATCCTCATTTTATATTAGCAGTTAACAAGAGATTTTAAACAACACATCAGTTGATTGTGTCATGCAAATTTGGACTCATTTGAACACTTGATTAACTGATTTGTCATCATCATAGTCATCATGATCAAGGGCCTGCTATCGAGCGCAAAGCAAGGAGTTGAAACTGAATTTTTTTTTGCTCGCCGCCTTTTTGCTCACCGTCCCTCGCCGTCCATCTGCCCTGGGCCCTGGCCCAGGGCAGATGGACGGCTCATCGTCAACAGTGAGAAAAAAAATGCGGTGAGTAAATAATCACTAGTTGAAACTAGTCCTTATTGTTACAGGATACCTTAGGTACTAGTAGTAATCACTTTCTGACATCAACACCATACATGTCAGAAAAAAAGTTTTCAATATTTCTCAAACATGGTATTTGTACCAGCGTGGACTATTTTTCTTATAGTATTTTGGTACTTCAAAAGAATTTTGAAGAACTTTCTATTTTTTGGAAGAATTCTAAGATTATCTTGCCCCTAGTTGAATGAGACAAGTCAAAAACCAACATGCATTGTCCTCCATGTGCGCCTTTCATGTTCTATAGTTGTGAAATGCCAATCATGCGAAAAAGTAACCAGCCTTTTGCTTGTATGTCTCATTGACAGAACTAGACAAAAAGCTTCTCACATCACTGCTAAAAACTGAAGATATTAGGCAACACATCTGTTGAGCTAACTGGTACAAGGACTGAGCTGAATAAAGCTCCATGATTTGATCTTTCTCCCTTTTTTTTCTCTCTTCCTTCTTCTCCTGTGAATGTGCCTTCTCTTTAATCTACATGCAGATATGATTCAAGCTCAATTTAGGATTGGGATGCATGAGACAGGTCTTTTGGCAAAAGGAGAGGAAAGTGTGGTGCACATCATGTCATATCCTTCTCTTTTGTGTCATCTCATGTTTCCTTGCATTGTATCTAGTTGGCCTCACTTTGTTCCTCAGCCTGTCATCAGAACTCGTTGTTTTCTCTATTCTAAGCCTAGGAGATACCCGTAGTGTGTCCATAGGGTTGATGTCAGGTTGACAGTCAGGATGTTTATCCACAATTTGATTGAGTAAACTTGATTGATTGGTGACGACGACGACGATGATGCCATATAGGTGGTACATGATGCGGTTTTGAACTCGATTGAACTTATATTTCTACGTATGTCGCCGAAATCTTTCAGATTTTTATCTCCTCTCTCTCTCTCTCTGAATCTCGCTCTCCCTGTAACATACTAAAACTAGGTGATATTAAGAGACATTAAATAAATAAATAGAAAAATATAACAATTATAAATAATAATAAAAATATTTTAGTAATAGTAAATATTGTGACCTATAACTTGATTTACTATCCAATAGAGTTTAGATTTTCATACCCAACCCAATAAGAAATTAAATCAAAATGAAATTCCTCTTAATTCCTCATCCTTTAAATTTAAGAATAAAATAGAAACAAACGAAAATCATTTAAAATTCATGCAAAATGCTCTTTTATCCTTAAGCACATGAAAAAAAATTTAAAACTAATATATAAATATTCAAATTCTAAAATCTAACTAAAAATCAATTCAAACTAAACCTAAACACTACCATCCTACAAACATACATAAATTAATTCACAAACGCTAAAAATCAATCTATTCTAGGAGGAAGAAGGAGACAAAACTCTAGAGAGAAACTACAAGTTGTTCTTAAAGTTTCAACATAAGGCAAGTACGTAGATCTCTTTTCCTTACTAAATCTCTAGAAAACTAATTAGATTTGTGAAAATATTCTCTCTTTGATTCTTCATTGATTTATTCTACCTAAATATATTTTAAATTATAGAAATATCATTAGATCAATAGCTTCATGCATAAAGATTTCAAATTTTAGGGTTTCATTACGTAGTTTTGTTTATTTTTTAAAGAATTTGCATAGCTTGTTGTTATAAATCTCATCATAATATTATAGAATTAATTTTATTATGGTAGATTGTATCCAATCTCCTAAATATATGTTTAATCATATTGAAATAGTAGATTAATTATTAGAAATTTATGTGAAAATATTGAATCACGTTGTTGACTAGAATTTTGTGTTGCAATTAGACCATTGTTCCAATGGGTAAATGAACTTTGATATTTCTCAAATTTTACTTTATGATTCCCAATGAATTATTAGTATTTCAAACTTTTACAAAATTCATTTTTGATTAAATTGAGGAAGACATATCAAAATTTTTGAACCCCAGTACTGCTGAATTTTAACAACCAGACTAAAATTTTGTGTT